>CAMKVN010000285.1:0-33441 GCA_946474995.1 Funneliformis geosporum | reverse complement strand
TCAGGCTAGAATAGCTAAATCAAACAGTTTAGTTCTTGATATCAGATAGGCTAATTCCTAGCCAAGTTCGATAACATCATCTAGAATTGAGTCAAAAAGCGCTAGAGACTTGAATTTAATATTGGAAATCATATAGCAAATTTGATTCGTAGGCGGGTTTGGAGGTATACTTGGGGTATATTTGAAATCTGTCCCAGAATCCCCAATTTTGCCTATATAAAGGTGTCAATTTCTATTATACTTAGTGTTACGATCGATGGATGTTTTGTTTATATTTTTTTTATTAATAATCTCGAATGTATTATTTTCTTAAATAGATTGCGAGAATAAATAAAAAAATAAATAAATTCTATTAATAATTCCACCAATGAGATAAACCCATATCCAGTTACGGATACGGGTTGTGGTTAATCTAAATCCCGTAAATAAACTAGCTATCCTTCAATGGAATAACAAGAATGTATTCTAATCTTAATAATTTAGTACTAAATATAAATAATTAGGTTTAATTAATAAGCTTATAATTATAAGATCAAAATTTAATTAGGCTAACTTACCACATAAATCCTCATAGGTTTCATATTGAATAGCTTCGCCAACTTTTGAACCCGAATCAGAAGTGCTATTATCTCTGTTTTCTGATAAATTTTCATTAATGGTTTCTATATATTTATAAATTAAAATAAATTATAAAAATAATATACATTATAAAGAAAAACTCAATAAATTATTTACTTTCAGCTGTGTCATTGTCAATCTTTTTTCCAAAGCCCATCTTCAAAAATTTTTGCAATACTTCTTTAATATTTGGTCTTTGCTCAGGCTCTTGTTTCCAACATTTTTTATATAGTTTTTCATAATCATCAGGTGTATTTGGTATAGTAGTTTCACGAACTTTATGACAAGTAATATCAATTATAAGGTCCTGATTATTATTATACTTATCTTCAAATGGAGGATATCCGCTAGAAATTTCCCACATTAATATACCATAACTATAAATATCTGAAGCTTTAATATATTGAAAGCTTTGATCTGTAAGTATTTGTGGTTCCATATAGGCGGCTTTACCAAAAAGACCAATATGCATTGTAGAATTATTTTCCACTTTTGAAATACCAAAATCTGTAATTTTAGCATTATCTTCATGAATAACTATATTCTTAGAATGCTAAATAAAAGTAATGATTAAAAAAGTATATATAAATTTATCAAATAATATAATAAAAAAGTAAATATTTACAAGATCTCTATGCAAAACCTCCTCGTTATGTAAATAATTTAACCCATCGGCAATTTGAAAAGCTAATTGATTTTTATCATTCCAAGTCAATTTTTCAAAATTAATTTTAAGGTAACTTTGAAGATTACTACCATTTGCATATTCCATTATGGAATAAAGTTCATTTGTACTTGGATCTATAAACAATTTTTTAATTAATAATTAGAATTTTCTTAAAGAATAATTAAACTTATTTAATTACCTTGACTAATACCTAAGAAACGAACAATTCGATTACTATAATTAAGATGCAAGTGTATTTTTATCTCATAAATAAATGCATTTAATATATCATTATCACATTCGAATATATGTGTTTTAGTTAATTTTTTACAGACAGTATAATTATTTGTTTTTGACCAGGTTGCTTTTATAATACTTCCAAAAGCGCCTTTATCAAATGATTTTTTATCAAGTAGCTCATCAAAATGAATGACTTTTACTTTATTATTTAATTTTTTATTAATCAATTCAAACATATTAATATTCACTTAAATTTTTATTAAAATTAAATAAATTAATATAAAAAATAAACATAAAAAATGCAATAAATATTAATTATTTTAAAAATACATACTTTTAATCGGTTTATTTATAAAACTCATCTTTGAAAATTCTTCTAATATTTCTGTAATAGTTGGTCTTTGTTCAGGTTCTTGATCCCAACATTTTTTATAGAGTTTTTCATAATCCTTAGGAGTATCAGATATAGTAATTTCACGAGCATTATTATTAATAATAGCAGCACAAATAGTAGTATCATTTAAATCTTTAAATGGAGGATATCCACTAGAAATTTCCCACATTAAAACACCATAACTATAAATATCTGAAGGTTTTTTGTATTGAAAGTTGTGATTTATAAGTATCTGTGGATCTATATAAGCAATTTTACCACAAGGTCCAATATGTCTAGTAGAATTATTTCCAATTTTAGAAATTCCAAAATCTGTGATCTTAACATTATTATTATGAATAAGTATATTTTTAGAATGCTAAATAAAATTAATAATTTAAATCAGTTTCTAATATATATTACAAAATATATAAGTATAATAAAATGATACTTACAAGATCTCTATGTAAAACATCTTCATTATGCAAATAATTTAATCCATTTGCAATTTGAAATGCTAATTTTTTCTTATCATTCCAAGTTAAATTATTAAAATTATTTTTAAGATAACTTTGTAAATCACCACCATTAGCATATTGCATTACAAGAAGATATTCATTTGTTTTTAAATCTATAATTAATATATTAATAAATAAATTTTACAAAATAAACTAATATATAGTTATTAATAATTACCTTGACTAATACCTAAACAATGTATAATTTGATTGCAATAATTAAGATATAAATGAATTTTTAATTCATAAATAAAAGCATCTTGTCTAATAGTATTTGTATTTATTAATCTTTTAAATACAATAGAATTACCAGTTTTCAACCAAGTTGCTTTTATAATAGTTCCAAAACCTCCCTTATCAAGTTGCTCTAAATCAGTAAATTCATTAAAAGATATAAATTTAACTTGATTTTTTAAGGTTTTATTAATAAATTCAATTGCATTAATATTTTGATTATTATTTTGACCATTAGCTTCATATTTTCCAAAACTTCTTTCAGATTTATTTTCATTATTTACTAATCTTTGATGCCATTCATATGCTTTATCTAAATCTTTATTAATTCCTATACCATTTTCATAACATTTAATTAAATTATATTGAGCAATTTTATTTTCATTTTCAGCTGATTTTTGATACCAATAAAATGCTTTTTTTAAATCTTCTTTAATTCCTATACCATTTTCATAAAAATTTCCTAATTTACATTGTGCTAATTCATTATTATTTTCAGCTGATTTTTGATACCAATAAAATGCTTTTTTAAAATCCTTTTTAATAAATATTCCTTCTTCATAATTAAATCCCAAATTATATTGAGCAAATTCATTTTCATTTTCAGCTGATTTTTTAAACCATTTGAATGCTTCAATCATACTTTCATCAATTCCTAAGCCATATTGATAACAAATAGCTAAATTACATTGTGCAAAATGATTTTCATTTTTTGCTGCTTTTTGATACCAAAAAAATGCTTTTTCTAAATCTTTATTTACTTTTATACCTTTTTCATAAAAATATCCTAAGTCATTTTGTGCATTACTATAATTTAGTTTGGCTGATTTATTATACCAATCATAAGCTTTATTAATATCTTTGTTAATACCTTTTCCATAATAATAATAATTACCCAAATTATATTGTGAAATTTTATTTTCATTTTCAGCTGATTTTTGATACCAATAAAATGCTTTCTCTAAATCTTTTTCAATTCCTATACCATTTTCATAAAAAAATCCTAATTTGTTTTGTGCATCACTATATTCTTGAATTGCTGATTTTTCATATAATTCAAATGCTTTAACTTCATCCTTTTTAATTCTCCATCCATTTTGATAACACTCCGCTAAATAATATTGTGCAACCTTATTTTCATTTTTTACAGATTCTTGATACCAATGAAATGCATTTTTTAAATCTTTTTTAGTTCCCCATCCGTTTTGATAACATTCAGCCAAATGATATTGTGCATCACTATTATTTTGATTCGCTGATTTTTGATACAAATCATATGCTTGTTCTAAATTTTTTTCAATACCCCATCCATTTTGATAGCATTTAGCTAAATTATATTGTGCATCACTATTATTTTGATCCGCCGACTTTTGATACCAATAAAATGCTTCTTTTAAATCCTTTTCAGTTCCCCATCCATTTTGATAACATTTGGCTAAATCATATTTTGCATCTATATATTCATCTTTTGCTAATTTTTGATACAATTCGAATGCTTTTTCTAAATCGTTTTCAATTCCACTTCCATTTTGGTAACTTTTTGCTAAATTATAATCTCTGTTTTGATTCGTTGCTATTGATAAATATTTATAATTTTTAGATTAGTATATATAGGTACAGATGAATTATCAATTAAACCAACCAACTTACGATCTTTATTTAGTATTAATTATTATAAAAAAAAAAAAAATTTTGTTAAAAATTAACTATTATGTGTAAAAAAACTAAAGAATTTATAAATTAAAACTTACCGACTATAATTTTAATTGCTTTTTTTTGAAGTAAAAAATTAATTGAATTGAAATTAAAAAAAATAAAATAGCGGCATCGATATAATAAAAAATTTAGTTTAGATTATATAATACATTAAATAATCAATAAAATTAATTAAATTACCGTCTTGTAATATTAAATTTTTTTTTTTTTTTGATGAAAAAATTTAGATTATATCATTTATTGTGAAAATATAGCTAAATCAATATACTTACTTTCTATAATATTATAAAATTATTTATTATTTTTAAAGTGTTAGTTGAACTAGCTGCTGCGATATTTTAATAAAATATAAGTACTATCACCGCGGCGATATCATGCTTACCTTCTAGCATTGTTATAAATAACTTTTCGAAATGCTTTACAGCGTTAGAATAAGGACTATTTAAGAAAATAAAACGGAACAAAATTTTAATAAAAAAATTTTTTTTTTTTTTTTTTTTTTTTAAATATTGTCCAAAGTCCCAAAATGGTTCAATTAAATTTATATTATTTATAATGAGAGTAAATTCGGTGGCTCGGCTTTACGAAAAATAATTCTAATTATCCTTTTTGGATAATTCCAGCGGAAGAACAAGTTTTGGAAAAAATTATTTAATGATCGTCAAATAATAAATAATTTTTTTTTCTTATTCGTTTTAATAGACTATATTGGAATTTTTGAAAAAAAAAAAAAATTTATATTATAATTTTAAATTTAATGAATAAAATACAATATCATATATATTAATATTAATAAATTTAGATTTTATAAATTATTAATAGAAAGGGGGGTAAATCTAAAAAAAAAAAGTTTTTATAGTTATATCTGAACTTATTTTACTAAAAAAAATCATATTTAGCATATAAAGTAAAATTTTAATTTTTTTTAGATTTCCTTCTTTTCTATTGACAAGCTCCCATATATATAATTTAGTTAACATCACCAGACCATGTAATATAATAATCTGTCACACCCAGCATGTTTCATTTTTTTACTATTTAATCTGGGAACTTAGTTTTTTTTAGGGTATAAAAACCTATTTGTCATTCTTATTTTATCAATTTGGTTAGGTAAGTTAAAGTTAGTGTATTTAGGATTGGGGATTAGGGTTATTTATATATGTTATTATAATATCACATGATCTGATGATTTGTTTAAATTTAATACAGTCAGGGAATATAACAAAAATGAAAATGGATTTTAGAATGTTCTTTTAAAATTTGATTGGCTTGTACTTATCCTTTTTAGTCTTATACTTTTAATAGATTTTCACAAAATTTGTTTAATTGTTAAAACTTTACAAATAGTAAATAAAAAACGTCTAGTTTTCATAATCACAAATAATCCAATGCAGTTAACACCCTTTGAAAAAGTAAATGAGACCTGAAAATTCCAAAATTGTTGTAAAATAAATAATGAATGCAAGTTAATATTTAAATAATAGTTCTAGTGTCTGCTTATCTGAAACTAAGAGTGAAAGACCTTCAATGTGTCTTTGCGAAACTAGTTGAAAGTACAGTGAAGTTGAATTAAAATCATGTGAAATAAAGAAAACATAAAATTGGTGAAATGCTAGTAATCAAGAAACAGCTAAGTGACTCGCACTTTACCATTATTATTTTCCTAAACTTTCTAACCTTTATTCTTCTCTAGAGACTTATTCAATTTGTGAAAAATATTATAATCAGATCATTGTCACTAATCAATTTTACTAATTTCTTACAGGTTCTATACAAGAAAATAAAAGGATCCGATTCAATACTGATGAAAGTAATATAACTACTTTTGATAATCATCCTGGCCTAATTATTGAGCATGATAATGCTAAAAGGGTTAACCAACTAAAAATTCAGCAGAAAACTCAATCAATGATAGACTTCGACAATCAAATTACATGAATGCATTAGTGCCTAAAAAATCAAAGAATCAAAATAAAACAATTAAAAAAAGTTGTAAAAGACTTATGAGGATATAATCGAGATTTATAATTTATATAACGAAAAATGTAAAGAGAATGAAGTTCTTATTAAATAGCAAAATTCACAATTTTTCGATTAATAAAAATGCATCAAAGCAATTATTAAAATAGTGAAAGCGGAGTGTAAATTATTACTTGATAATATCGAATCATTAATCAGAGATAATAGAAGATTTTCTATAGAAAGTCTCATGACATATACTCAGTGAAATTGGCTTAGTAAACATAATCAAGTTGCTGTCACATTTATTGAAACTTTGGTTCATAAAAATATAAACATGATACTTTGAGCCAGAAAAAGATTTTTAAAACTGCTATTGCAGTTGATGCAATATATGGAATACAATGTGGAAATACATATCAGAGATTCAACTTGCAACCTCAACTATCAAATATTCAATTGCGCAATCAAAGATGATTATTACTATTGACAATCACATTACAAGTTCAGGAAGATATTATCAGTTCTAAAAATAGTTAAAAGAATTGGCAGAATATGAAAAACCACTACCTTTTATTCCTAGCATTTAATAATGAGCAAAGAAAACAAAAGAATTATCTTGATCAAAGATCTAATACAGTTATTTTCATATTGTTACCAGTTTTATCACTTTCAATATGTCATCCCAAAATAAAATTCAACACACTAACTCACTTTGGGCATATCATTCTCTTAACAAGTTGCAATATAAAGAACTCTTTGATATTAACCCTTAAATACAAGAAGCTCTTGATAAAAAATTATATGATTTCCTTTCTGAGATTTGTAATTTGTTATTTGAAGAAAAACTATCATTCACTAATACCATCGATTCTTTTATAACATATGAAAGTGTCCTAACTATCATTATCAAAATATCGAGAACTAGAAACAAACATATCTAAAATGTAATTTACGACTTTTAACATTAGCAGAAATTTAAAAATAAAGAGAGACCGAGATTGAAAATGAAATTATTGACCATTCAAAAATACTAACAATGCCACTTATTTTTAAGCCTTATATTCTTAATAATGAATTAAATATTATATCTACTTCCTGAATCAGTTATACTCAATAACCAGCCAATCAAGGAGATATTATTCTAGAGATCTATATTTCTGATCTGATTAATATAAATTCTAACTCTATTGTAAATGTTAAAAAATCCTCTTTTACATAGAAAGATATTAGTTATCAAGAATGGAACTCTAAATAGGTAGCTGTAACCTGTGATGGTATTCTATACCATCATGATATCAAGTTCAAAGAAAATTTTCTCTGGCTGATTCTTATACCAGAGTAATTGCATGAAAAAATGAACATACTTCAGGCATTGTGAAGTTAAATTGGTAAATTTTGTTTGTTTATTAAAATAATACAATTTTTACTAATAAATTTTATTTTAATAATTAAGAAATCGATTTAAAGCAATTTGCAATATATCAAGACTATCAGATAGAAAATCAGCTTTCCTATTTCAAAAATTTATAGATTATCACAAGCTTTGAAATTCAATTTGCAATTTATATCACTAAATAATGCTATAGAACTTATATGGCCATATGTAAATATCTATTCCAATATCTCAGTTTGAGGATAATTTGCTTGAGCTAAAGAATAGCAAGATCTGCTTTATCAGATAAAATATGAACAAATATTTATTTATCTCTAAGCAATCATTAATTACTGGAAAGCTATAAGAACTAACAATTCTCTTTTAAAAAGTGCTACTAAAATAGTGTTTTTCCTGATTTGGTCTGTATGACATCATTCTATCTATTGCCTAATAGAAATTGCTGATGAAGTGTAATTAATGAAACTTTATCCAAAAGTTCATGAGGTCATAAAAAAATATAGCATTATATTTAGATCAGGAATTTATGAGCAGCATCAAGGGTTGAATGCAATTATAAAAGAAGTAAATAAGGCATTAAAAACTTTAATTCCTTCCATTCTACAACACAATCATTGAAAAATTGCAGCTCATAATTGTAAAAATTTTTTTGAAGTAAGTTTTTAATTAACAAATTTTTACATTGATTTATTACTTTTTCTATAGTTTACAAATTTTTAATACATAATACATTTAGCTTAGAAACAATCTATTCAAGTCAATTGAATATAATGACCTTCTGACACTAGGACTAAAGACTCGATTGGAATCAACTATAAAATGTTATAGATTCTGAATTCTTTTGAGAAGTCGTAAATTTATCAATCCGATAAATATAAGAACATTTTGTCGAAGCCTAGAAGATGAAAATGAATTAAGCGAGCAATTAAAAAATTTCACAATTTTAGCAAAGCAATTTTGACAAAATTTTATTACTGAGGTATTTACTAATAAAAATATATTTTCTTAATTTAGATTAGTCATATCTACTTAAACTCTTTTTTGAAAAATTGTAGTTTTATCAAAAGTTTTGTCTCTTTAATATTTTTATATGAATAAATATAAAATTATTATATTTTTAATGTATTTAAATTCAAGAAATTTAGATCAAGCTCAATATAATTTTGACAATTAAGTAAAATAATTTTGTCATTAATAAAAAACTAGTTATGTTATTTTAGTTTCATCAATTTTGTCATATTAAAAAAGTAATTTCATCAGGTATCACTAATTTAGACGAATCCCAATTACGAAATGAGAAGAAATTGCATAAAAAAATAAGAAAATATGACTAAACTGGAAATTTTATTAAAGATAGTAACCCTTCTTGAAAATGCTCAGAAAAAGTACTTCTTATTAAAGTCAAAAAAATGAGACAAATTATTAATTATTTTACAGGAAGTTAAATACTTATTCAATTCAGATAGTGAATTTAATAACCAAGATTATTTAGAAACTTTATAAATAAAACCTGAAATCTGAAAGAATAAATTTATTTTTTATAATTTTTTATAAATAAATAAGTTTAAAAAGCATAGTTTTTAAAGTTTTTAAATAGCAAATAAAAGTATTTACTTTCGCAAGTTTTTTCAATTCTTTATCAGTCACAGATGAAACTTTAAGAATACAATATGCTTTTAGATCTTTTTTTGAACTTGCTTTTGGTGAAGTAGATTTTGGAGTGATTTTTAATTTTAGGTTAGTCTATAAGTAGAGATTTATATTAGCATGTCAGGATATAATAATAAGATATAAAAGATATTTCTTTCAAAAAAGCTTTACTTAGTATTTGTTTCATATTTTATTTCATTAATTCATTGCAACATTTCAAACTATTTTAAAATTTTTTTATTTTATTTTATATATATGTATTTTACATATATGGGATGAGTGTTGTTAAGCTTAAACTGTTCGTCGTAAAGTTAACAATTTTTATTTGCTAACAGGGAGTTTAATTACGTCTAAACTATAAAAAAAATATACACAAATTTAATTAATTGAAGGGTCGGATCGTCTTTATTGATATTTATTATTTGAAGATAATTAGTTAATTCTTAGTTTATTTACAAATCTCTATCTTAAGTTATTCTCAACTCAAGAATAAATACATACTATTTATACTATTTATATAAAATAAACTAATAGTAATATAATAAAATAAATATGTCTGATATAATAAATATGATAAATATGATAAATAATATATAATTAATAAATATAACAAATATAACAAATTTGACAAATATGATAAATATGATAAATATGGTAGATCGGTCAAATATGACCAATTTTTCATATTTGTCAACTAAGTCAAATAATAATTTGTAGATCAATTTTGATGATCTTATAATAATGTAATGTTAATTTTACAGCTAAAATCGGTATTTACAAAAAGAGAAAGAGGTAAGTAATTATTTAATTTTTTTTAATTAATTAATTAAAAAAAAAGAATACTAACTTTCCTTTTTTATAAAACTTGTCTCTAATTCTAGAATGGATCTTTTTTCATAACACCAAAATTGAGTTTCAGATTTTGGATACTGTTTTGATTTTAGGTTGAGTTTCGGATTAATAAAAATAAAAAAATAAAAAAAATTAAAGTTATTGTTATAAAAAATATGGTTAATTAACGATCATTACCAAAATTATTTTTATAATAATGTCATGTGAAATGTGATTATAAATAGTTTATTTATTAATTATTCAATATGCAAAAATCTTTTTTCCCAGTGATAATAATTAACATATAGTTGTGATTTTAAAAAGAGTAAATAAATATTATATTTTTAGGACATTAAAATTAAGTGATTATAGACAGGATGTGATTATAACAGGGTGATTATAGACAGGTCTGACTGTATCAGATTTAGATACAGATTCAGATTTAGATTTATCAGATTTAGATTGAATTAGATTTATCAGATTTAGATTTTCAGAATCAGATTGAATCAGATTTACCTAAATTTGATCTGATTTGATTTATGCGAAACATTACATATAATGAATACAGTCTCTTGTCTCATCTTGCAGTGATTTTTAAGAAAATGAATAATAAGTAAATTAGTAGATTATATCAATGATGATAATAGATCACATTATATACTGCAGTATCATCCAATTAAGCATCTCATTAGATTTAAAATGGTTTAATTGCTAAGATATTGGTCAATAGTTTTTATTAATCATCTCTCTAGTTTACTGTTAGGCAAATTTTGTGATAATAATCCTATAAACTCTATAACATTAGTTGAGTAAATCTAATACAGATAATAAGAATTATAATGTAATAAATTTCTCAGTCCTATAGTAATATATAGTCTCAGATTATCAATAACTAGTAAGTGTGATTAAAATCTTTTAAAAGGGTTTAATTCTTAGTATTATTAGCAAATCTAGGCTAATCTTTAGTATAAATTGCTAAAAAAGACCTTAGTATCATGTGAAAATCTTAAGTAAGATTAATAAAAATGTGATTCTTTTGAACTATTTCAGCTTTATAACCTTATTTACTCATAGTGATTGTTAATAAAAATAATTTAATAAGATTCTTTAATTATATATATATAACATTTTATTATAATAATTATTTTTACACATATTAAATTATTTTAAAATATTGCAACTATAAAATATCTAAAATTTTGCTATTAAATTTGCTTTGCAAAAAAATTGTTATATTAAATTTGTAATACTTGAAATTTGCTATTAAAACTATACTTTGATGTATTATTATATTATTAATATATGTATATCTGTTCATTTCTAAAATTTATATAATCATTTCTATAAAATATAATTTTAGATTTTTTGATTGATATTACATAAAAATTTAAGCATTTTTGCTAGCCTAATTGTTTGTTTTGTCAATAAGCTAATGGCCTCTAAAAACTTAATCAAATAAAGTTCATTTATATACTATAATGTTAATCAAAGATCTTGAAAATTTTCATAACCAATTTTTAATAATATAGCTTTCATATTCAATATTAAATAATAATTATTTTTATACCTAATGAATAAGATTATTTAGTCATTTAAAATTTGCTTCATTTAATCAAATTACCAAAATTCATCATGAAAGATAAAATAAAAAATAAAAATTAAATTAAGCAAATGTTAGATTAATTCTTTACTATATTTTAAATTCTATTAGAGTTTTATATTTTCTGATTATATTATTTTTTTCATTTTGGCTCTATCTTATTTCACTTTAGTACTCTTAAAGGTTTTTAAATAATTTTACTTGAATAGAAGTAAAAAACAATTGTATACTAAATATAATATTTTTAAAATAAAAGAGATAAAAATACGGTATACAAATCTAAATTAAAACATAATCCTTTTATGCCGATTTTTGTTTTTTTGACCACTATATCCCTTTCCTTAAATTTCTCTTTTATAAAATTTTGTTTCTACGATCGGATTTGAACGCAACTATTCGTATAACTTATATAATATATTACAGTTATTTTTAAAACATTATCAGTAAACTTTAATGACAGGGAAGCGACGATTTCGATTGACAATAGACGGAAGAAATAGAAGGCTACGTTAAAATTTTTGATTTATATTTATTTTTTTAAAATGGTTACCTTTAACGTTTTATGTTTCATGCATTATGTCTAGATATGAAGAAACTTTATATATACATAACTCCGCTCTTATTTGGTACGTATGTAATCAGTTTAGTTCGAAAATTAATCTAACATTTGGGAGGAGTATAGTGCACATTATATTTAATGAACGGTATTTAAATAAGCTATTTATGCGTTAATAAAATCCAAGAAAATCTTTCTAATTGATATATATATAATTCGAGACACATGTTTTCAATTCAATTTTTTAAATACTTCATGAAAATCAAATCTTGTGATTTTTCTAAAAAATTCCGTTTGGTTAATTTTGTAGTCACCTGACTTTAGACTCAATCTTTTGACTTTTAAAAATTACATAATTAAATGTTGGAACTATGCAGTCACTCCGTGTACCAGAATTTGTAAATTACACGGCATATAACGAATCAAACATTTTATAAAATGGTAAACCAAAGTACATGATAACATGAAGCCACCTGTCGATAATAATAGTAATCAGGGTCTCTTATAACTAATATTGTTAGTTATAGATGTCAATTTTTTGTTCTTTGTAGTAATAAATGAAACTTGTAATAGCAAGCTCGGAAGTTTTACCGGTTAAATGTTCAGTTTACTTTATATTTAGTAAGCTCAGTTTCATAATATAAAATACTTGATTACAGTCTATTTTAATATATACCAGAAAGAATTTATTATTATTATTATTATATTATATTATTATTATTGTTATTATTATTATTATTTGTTTATTATTTATTTATGTTATTTTAACCGATAATCAAATCTTTACGATAAGAGATATGCATGTACACTTTAATAATGGTTCGCTTTTTTATGGAAACGTGGAAAGACAATAAAACCACAATAAGAGAGTTTTACAAAGAAATATGCAAGATAAATTGATAAAAAAATTCTCACAATTTTGATGAGTGAATAAAAGTGTTTAAGACACTTGAAGTAATATGGCGCTTTTGAAGTAGAAAGGGTTGAAGACTTTAAAAAAAAAAAAAATTTTTTTTATTAGTTAATATGTACTTATTTTATTTTAAAAAAAAAGGGCATAAAAATTTTTTTTCTGTAGTTTCCACTACAAAAGCGCCCATGTACTAAAAAAGGATATCCCACAAAGAAAGTTCTAACCACATGATAAAAAATTCAGTTTATTTAAAAAATTTTTAAACGAATAAAAAGAAAGAGAATGTACGAGAATGTACGTACGTAATCTAACCGTAGTAAGAAAAATTTTAAATATTCCGAACCAATGATTTTGTAAACGTAATCATTTTTCAACATGACGTGTATCTCATCTATAGCCAATAATAAATTTTCCGACAAAACGTGAGGAGGCAAATGAATCTTGACCCATCAAGTACATTAATCTTGTCAATCACTGTATAAATAAACAATTGTTTTATAATAAGATCGGCAAGTGGGTCCAGGTTCATATTTTTATTATCAACAAAGTTGAGATTATCCGGAAAAAACAGGTAATTATATTATTGGTCAAATATATGTATCAAATAGCATTGATTATTCATAGTTGAAGTATATTGACGCCATCTTGTTCTAATTGTAGAAAAAATAAAACTGCAAACTTATATTTGTGTTGCATAAAGTTCAACTAAAAGTAGAGTTTTTGAAAGGCATATGCACTTTTTTTCTTATGTAGTAAAACTCCTCATCACAGAAATAAACAGGAATTCCCCTTGTTTGAGACGCTTCAAATGAAATTTTTTTTTAGAAATGAATGAATGAGAGTTTCATGTACAATTTAATTTAGGTTAAATTAGTTCATTAACGGTGTATTACGTTATGACCGTTTGTTTCTTATATAAATGAATTCGAATCACCTTGCTGTCAGGATTTATACCCTTTTCAATTATTTATTTTCATCATTCAGTGATTTTCTATTACACATAATCTTTAAAATATAAATAGTATTATAATAATAGTAAAATGTCAAGCTTTTCTTATAGTTTAGAACAATCAATCCTTCTCTATCTCGAAACTGAAATTAAAATAAATATCTTCAAATATGTCGATTCGCCATTAAACTTGGCCCTTACCTGTAAAGAATGGAATAAAATTGCAAAAGATCCTTACGCCAAATCCGAGTGGTTAATCTATAACTTTGGCAAAACACATGCGATGTTTCACGGAATACGGTTGGGATCAACATTCATCAATAGGGACGTATTTCAGATCTTAATACATAAAAAAGTTGGGTTTTCCAGATATCTGGTACAAAAAATATTGATTCATTATGGGAGTCAAGATGTAGAACTGGTTGAACAAAAGATAAAACATAATGTTATACTACCCGACACGAATAAAGTCCGCATGGACCGAAAAAAAATTCAAAGTCCTTGGGCAAGCAATTTGCCATTTAGCGTGTTCAGCATGATTTTGCAACAAGGAACTCGTCAATTTTCCGAAACATCGCCCGTTAAGGGTAACGACATGGAATTATTCCATTTAATTTCAGGAGGCACCCTTGTAATCAATTATGCTCAACAAGAGTTGAAAAATAATTACAATCTCATAAAAGATTTGATAATAAAGTATAAATTTGTGCCATTCCCACCCAGACCAAGAACACATCAATTAAGATACGGCAATGATCCCCACAACCATATGGTTATTCTGGAAGAATATCCATCAAAGGATGGCTTTGAAAATAATAGACAGCTCAATTCAATTGCTAGAGCAATATTGCTTGACACAAGATTTGTTCAATTATGGAAGGGAATCGGTTACACCGAGATATGTAGCGATTGCAATGAACATGTCATGTCAGGAGCATTAATCATCCTTTTTCCTCCATCCCCACCATCCGGATGGGAATGTCCTACTGCAGAATACGTATTATCACGCCTTACTATGCTTATCGAACTAGGGTTTGAACTCAACGATAAGTCCATAGTGGACATCCTACTAATATTCGAGAATAAGTTGGAAGAATATGGAGATATTTTTTGGAACGTTTTCACTACAATACGAAGTAATGATTCAAATGTTTCATTAGTTTCCAGATTGTTTAAAGAGGCTTTTAAGCCATCAAGAGGTCTCAAAAGGATATTGATGTTAGGTTATTTGAAAAATAAGAGCGAATATGCCGAAGAAATTTTACAAAAAATTATAGAAGAAACATTTATAACTGAAAAGGTTGAAGATGTAGATTTCATAGGAAGAAGGAAATCATTGATACTTTCCCCCACAATATACCAATTTATTATCTACGAATATGGGAACGAGTCAAAGATATCATCTACATGTTTCATTGATATACTATCATTGAAACTCTATTTAAATCATACAAAAAATCCCCCTGTATCTAAATTTACGTTAAATTCTATTAATACAACTTACGAACTTTATAAACAAGGGATTAAGTACAAGGTAGAAAATTTAAGACATTTAAAGGCGTTCTCGAGAACTTCAATTGAAAAACTATTAAGTAATCTAAATGGTTAAAAAAAATCACATACTTATTCATTGAGCGAGATACGCATCGCTGTAAACTTTTGTCATCAAATTTCTAATTTCGGTAAATGGTCTAATAGATTGTTAGTTAAAAGTTGGTTCATTAATTCGGTATTTTCCTTTTATCAATAATTTACCATTTGCTTTATATGATTTGACACCTTTTTTTTGTTAATTCGTCACATTCTTAATTAATAATTTTTTTAAACATTTCTTTCATGTTTTACTAAAATGCGTTTAATCCATCGAGGGGGATGCTTGTAGCTGTAATATATTTTCATTTTCATTTTTTTTTTATTTACTGTATATTTTCACATCATTAAAAAATAAATTTTTTTGTTAATATGAATTCATTTACATAAATTATTATGCTTATGTAAAAAAAAATCTTTACTGGTATTTGATGCGCCACTTGAAATATTATTTTTAATCTTTTTTTATTAAAGCGATTACAAAAAAAAAAAATTTCCAAAATGCAGAAAATCATTTGAAACTTATATGCAGTCAAAGTGTGGATATTTGAAATGTCTAAAGAATTCGTAAAAAAAAAGAACGAATGTAAATGTAAAAAAAATTAATTTGTTTCTCATCTTAATTGTTTAAAAAATGAATCATACGATTTTTTCAACTCCTCTGAATCGAAAAGTAGTCAAATTTAGTACGCTCACATGCACATTCATAAATTCGAATAAAGCATTTCCATTTGATCGTAAGAGATTTCTTGTTATAATCGACCATCGAAAGTTTCAAGATCATCCTAAAAGAAAGCCTCAAAAGTAACTTTCAAAATTAGTAGTCAGCCACAACTTCAAAACTTTTTATCGAAGAACTCAAAATGTATGATTGATTTTCCATTGTAGATCGGAACAATCTCTTCAAGTCAAACATGCTTTTATAGAATCAATTTAATTGGAAGGATGCGGAAAAATCACGCTTTTTACACAGTTGCTTTCTTCTTCGAGTTCTTGTACAAAAAGGAATAATAACAAGATTTTACTTTTTAAAAAGTATTCATTACAACAGATTATATAAATACGATAAATTTAAAACTTACTGAATAGAGTGTTTTTATTATTTTCCAAAGGTTATTATTCATCAATAAAAAAAATTTTCAACCATGTTGAATATAAAAAAAAAAAAAAAAATACATGCTGGATCCTTGAAGCCTATGGTTGAATAGGATCGGATTATATTATTCTTTTGAAACATTTATCGGAAGTGTATGAAATTTACCCACGAAATAACCTCAATGAATCTATATTTGTAATTATGCAGGAAGTTTAATAATGCATGTATATTTCGTTGCATGACGCATGTAGTTAGTCTGCATCACAAGGCGGCACAACCGTATTAAGCCAACTTCGTGAAAGATTAGACATTTTATTTATTTTTTCTACAACTTAATTAATAAAAAAAAAGGGTGCTTTAATTCTAGCTTAAGAATTATATCTTGAAAATCACTCCAAGCTTTTGAAAATTCTTTGTAATTTCGATTTTGAGAGTCACCTGGACATAAATATTGACATAAATTGCATCATTGTTTATTTCTTGTACTAGGATGTTATTTGATGTCTAAATTAGCCCAAACTGTTCTAGACAATTCACATGTCACAAATTCATCCTTAATTGGTGTAGACTTTTAACCTTGTGTACTGACAATAAATTTTATTGGACGAAATTAGTCAACTTTTGTGTAACATTTATCTTTAGAAAAAAATTCTCACGATTCAAAGAAAAAAATTTGTTTACAATAAAAAAAGAGGAGTGAACAAATATCTTTATTTTATTTATTTATATTGCTTTAAAATGGTATTTCATTCTTTATAAATTGTTTTATTTAATATTTCTAATAATTTTAGTAGCGTTATAGTATTCGTGCCTTGATATTTTTTCCTTCACCTTCAAGCGGTTTAAAAAGAAACTAATTTATTAAGCTTTTTTACACATTAAAATATGAGTAAAGTAGATAAGATAAACATACCCTTTCCAATACAAAATTTATAAAAGCAAACGTATACGAAAGAAACAAGTGCGCGAAAAAAAACATTTTTAATACACTATATATTTAATCTATCAATAAAAATAAGTTACACCCGGTTTAGGTTAAGAACCTAATCTCCTATAGTTCTGGTCATATGATTATATATATGTATAATGTGGCAAATTGTTAAAAATCCTAGATTATTATTCAAGTCACATGACCTGAGCTTTTTGTTCCTCTGATCTTTTGGTGTATGATATAAATGTTGCGAATTACGGTAAGAGCAATTAGAACGTTAAATACTTCATCAATCTTAAACTCACTAAATAAAATAATATTGTCATCTAATGATATTAAAATTCCTGCCAGAGTTTGCTGTGCAGTGCGGCAGGCAGTCTTTTAACGCGTTCGATACTTCAAATAAAAAAATAATGCATAATAATGAAGTTTATTGTAAAAGGAATAAACATGGATATATTAAGTACTAAATATCGTATTTGAACTTTCATCAAATCCACAAACAATTTATTAAATTACTTTAAACTAACCATCAAATTTTATATACAGTAATTCAAGTAAAAAAAAAATATTTTTTTAATGAATTATTCTTAAAAATAAATTTGATTTCAGAAGTGGGAGAGTTTAACAAATTTCCAAAGGAAGGTCAAAGATTCTTTCTCGTAGAAATGAAGTAATGTATGGGGTTTGCGGTGAAGAAGAGGCGTAGGAATTGGTGTAGTATCGTTGATGGTGATGGGTGGTGTAGGATTTTGAAGGATCAAAAGTTTTACACTTCGATGGGGAACAATGTACTGAATGTAGGAATGGGACGAATTCCTGAAAAAGGATCGGGGGCTTTATTTCTTAAAGGATTCGAAAATGTCGTAACGTTATCTTCGTTAATCGAATAGTATGTTTTGCTCTTATGCGCCAAAAATTTTTTTATTTTGTATCTTTCATCACAAGAATTAATTTTTTGAAATGAGTGATGTTTTTTTTAACTCTTCAAAATGAATAAACTTTACTTACGATATTGAAGAGACTAAATTAAAAGTAAATAATTTATAATATAAAGGAAAATAAAATGATTAGTTCTCGATCCTTGATCTTCCTATAAGGAAATATGGCAAGTAGTTCTTTAGCGACATTTTTTTTTAAGTTATAAATGATAAATGAAAATTCATGGCGGATGGTTTCAACAAGTTATCAACATACATTGACGAGCTTAATACGTAATACAAGGTACCAAGAAAAAATAATTTTTTCCTTGCTTGAATAGGAAAGAAACTCCTTGTAAATAATTTTATGTATTCAACTATATATATGGGAGGTTGCTAGGAAAAAGGGACTCTGAGCATTTTCTATTAAAATTTTAAATTTTATTGCATTTTAATTTTTGATAATGTTAGATTAAAATGCAATAAAAATTAAAATTTTAATAAAAAATGCTCGGAACCCCCTTTTCCTTGCAAACCTCCCATATATCATTTTAATTGACTTCATGCGATAGTTTTCAACAAAATTGGGTACTTTTACGGATTATATGTTACAAGTCACAGTAACAGTACAAATTGTTTAGCTTCCAAGTGTTTGGGGTAACTTATTTGTGGTACATTGGAATTTTGTATAATAGTTCAAATGCTCCATACTCTAATATTCAATTCAATTTTTAATTTCTAAGCTTAGGGATCAAAAATGTTCAAATTCGGTAATAAAAAAGTTATTGTTTTTCCCTAGATTTAATCGAGTTGGGCCCAATTTAATGATTTGTGTTCTGCATAATACGTCGTCAAAAGAACCTAGAATATTATTAAAATATTTATTTAATTAGGTGTAAACAATAATTCCGAAGAAATTGGTTGACAATCACTTTTCTTTAAAGATATTTCAACTTAGGTGATATTAATTTGAAATGTGTTCAACTTAAGTTCCATTTGCATATTATATTTTTTTGCATAAAATATTCATAATTCTCATACGATCATGATTTATTTGTTAGTGGAATTTAGCGAATAATTGGACTTGATTACAAAATAAAATCACGTTACAGATCATTTTGATATACCATGTCTTGTGACTAGAAATTATTTGTATCGAAAAAAGTTAATTATAATGATTATTGCGCCACGGTAATTTCTTTTTTATGATACTACGCCACAGGATGGATATTTAAGAAAATCAAAAAATAATACGCTCGACTTTATTTATTATCTTCTAAAACAAAATGAAAATAAACCCACTTTTTAAATTTGTTCAATTATAAATTTAATCATTCTACATTGAAATTATTTTCAAAGGGTCAAATTCTTTTCCATTAATTAAGCTGTAAATCGATTGATTCTTCTTTTCTGCTGCGTAAACTCAAACTAAAATTTATAAGATCAGCTTTTTACATTTTTTGATATATAATGATATATGCAACTATACAAATCTTGTAACCAATCATTTAAATCGTAAGTCTGAAAAAAATTTGGATTTTATTATACGTCATAACGCAGTAAATTTTGTTATTGTTGTTTTAAAATGGTAATGTATATTCTTTTGTGACCGAATTTAGTCATTATCTGGGGAGTGATATTTGTTTTATAAAAGGTCCTCTTATTTTTTTATAAAATCAAAAAAAAAAAAAAAAAAAATAGAAATAAAAAAAAATTTTACCTCGATGACAAAGTCATCTTTTTATGAAATGTTTTTTTCATATCACCACCTTTAGGCAATCAATAATTTTATTGCCAAACACAATCCCGATTGTTTAATAGATTTAAACAATCAACTCGCAGGAGAGACCTCTCTTGCTTGCATCTCTTTAATGATATTTTTATTAAAAATTAATAAAATAAATTTTTTTAAAAAAAATTTATTCACCAGACATCCCCTCTCACATGCACCTCTTTAATAATATTTTTATTATTAAAGGGGGTGCATGGGGAACGTTCTGGTGAATATTTTTCATTATCTGATTCCCTCCTTTCAGTATCATTGGATTTTGCTTCTTTGGCCTCGCGAACTTTGGACTTTTCCTTTGGCTCATTTTGTTTATTAGTTTCTCATATTTAGCTTAATTTTTAGTTTTGTTTGTTTAATTTAATTTGTCTTTCCTATATGCAATATTACAAATTATTAATATAATAAATTTATTTTTTATTTATTTTTTTGTTTATTAATTTATTTCGAAAGTTTATAATTAGAAAAAATTTTAATATAATAAACTGGAGTTATGGATGTAAATGTTATATCATTGTTAATATAATAAATAATTTTAAGCCCACTTGACTCGACCGAAAAAAAAAATTAAAATGAAATCAATGTAATGTTACATTTAAAATTTGATATACACGTATTAAAGATTCATTTCATATATCTGGTTTCAAATTGGTTCACGTAATAAGAACAATTTTCATATTATCGTGTGACGTGGCGAAGCCGTTGACTTAGGGTTCTATAATTTCTGCCAATAGAAATTAAATTATTTTTTTTTATTTAATAAAAATAAAAATAATTTTAAAAATTTATATACAACCATTGAAAAAAAAATAAAATAAAATAAAAACATTCTCTATTGTAAAGAAAATATGGAAAATATTTTTTGATGATGAAAGATTGACTTGCAAAGAAAATAACTATTAGAACGCACTTTTATTTTCAAAAATAATAGACACCATTGATAATATAAACGAAATATTACAATAAATGATCATTTAATGTCAAAGAAGAATATTATTCGTTTTATACCAAGTTTTCTGAACATAGAAAGAACTGGTTTTGTTCGACATTCATTTCAAAATTAATGACACATTCTCGCCACCTCGTTTTGATTTTATGTTTCGATATCCCTGGTAAGAGTAATTTTTGTTAGATTTTCTATATCTTAAATATATAAAAAAAAATTATTAGATTATAAACACTTTACCTTACATTCGTTATCAAACAAGTTTATAACAACTTCCGCCTCCCTAATGTAATTAAAAAAATAATGTGTTTTTGTTGTCATACGTAAAGTTATTTTGAACTTAATTTCATATTATTAATGCTTACATCTTTTCCATGCATACAAATATTTACCAACAAGTAAAAAATACAATCAAAACTTTTATTTTATTTTTAAAAATGAACAAGTTCAAATTTTAGAATGTTTATTAGAAGTTTTATAAAATACCATCAATTTATTTACAAAAATAGAAGACAATAACAAAAAACATTTGTTTCACTGATTTTTTCCGAACATTGGGTACATGAATCATAAAATGCAGTGAAACGTTTCATGATCGACATTTATACATTTATATGTGTACTTATCGCAGTTTTCAAATCAGGTGATGATCATGTGATGACCAATTCGTGACACATTTTTTGTATTTGACCAATCAATCGACGTGCATATACGAATCTTGTTGCTTTATCATTACCATGTGTAAAATTTATGAAATTTGTACTTGTTTTTTTGTATGAAATGTATGTACTGTGCTAAAATTGTAACAGTAAATACTTGTAACTGTAAATCAATAAAACCAGACAAAAAGAATAGAACAATTGTAGTTAAGTTTTTTAGAAGTTGTATTAATAGTTTAGATAATAATAATGAAGTTTATACAAAAAAAGTAAGAGATAGTATAGAAAAGTTTGGATATAAAATAGATATAAACAAAGCTTTTTATTATTATTATAGTCTTCATGTAATGGTAAAGCTTATCGCGAAATATAAAATTAAAATTCTCTTCTACTGTATCTTCCACAGTATCCCTTACTGTATCTTCTATATTCACATCACCTTCTACTACATTTAATGATTTACCAATTTCTGAAACAGAGAAATTATCACTTTAAATTCATCAAACAGTTTTGATTTTTCATCTGTTACTTCACCTATTTCTCTTACTTTAACTTCTCCTTCACCTTTATTATTATTAAAAGAACAATTTAAATTTAAATTGCAAGTAAAAAACAATAATGATTCTTCACAACAGCCTTAACTTATAGTAATAGAAGAAAAATCTTTTTTTTTTTGAATTTAAAGAAATGATTTATGAAAATTTGAATGAAAAATATAGATAGATTTATGAATTATGAGAAAATGAAAATAATATATAAAACAAAAAATAGCAATAGAGCAGGGAATTAGCTTAGCAATGAAGATGAGTTTAATGAATTTTTGAATTATTATGATAGATTAAAAAAAAATCTCAAAAATGTATTGGTTATTGTGAATGTTCAATCTAAAAGAAAAATAAATGTTATTAAATTATGAAACTAAATATTAATTTTTATTAAGATTTCTTATGAACCAAATGAAATTTCTGAATTTGAATTTAAATCATCTATTGGAAAATTTCAAAAAACGCATTACATGAAAATTGGAGATGCAAAGTCCAATCACGTTTCTAAAGAAATTAATATTACAAAGGAAAATATGATATAATGATAATTAATAAATCATGTGACGTTATCAGCCAATAGAATTTTAGCAATAATAAAAAATGATCTGCAAAAATTGACCAATCACGATGAAAGTTCGCTATGCTGGTAAAATATATATGTATTTATTGATTACTTTAAGGTTTATTATTAACTAAAAAATTTTTAATAAGCAATGAGCGTTCCAGTAGAATGATTTTTTTTCTGGTAGCAATAGCAAACAAAAGATGTGAGCCTAAAGCTAATACAATTCGCTTCTGTATGTGTTTGAAATCCTATTGCAATAACATACATGTAAAAAAAATTTGAATTAAAATTTATGTACAAAGAAAATAAATAAAACTTACTAATTTAATAAATATACTTCTTTTAAATATCTGTTCAAATAAATTTTTTATTACTTTCAAGTATTAATATTACTCTTGAAAATACGAGTCAAATCTGTGTTAAACAAAATCAGTCGGGTCAAATTCGAGTTGAACAACAAGTTGATTTCAGGTTCGAATATAAATATGCTTCAAATCCGACCTGACCCGACCCTTACGAAGCACTAATTAATACAATTGAATAAAATAAATTAACAAAAAATTAAAAATAAATCTAGAATAAAAATATATCTCTCATGGAAAGGATCATAGAATTAAAAAAGATCAATAACAACAATCTTACAGATAATTTAATATAGACACAACTCGAATCGATTTAACTAAAAGAGGCTCCTAACAGAAACAAAAAAGAAAGTTAGAAATCGAAAGAATAATGAGACAACATCAACCTATAACCCGAAAGTGAAGGAATCAAGCAATAAAAAAATAGATAATAATAATACAAAAAAAATTATCTATAATTAATACATCAATCCAAATCATTGGTAAAGCCTTAATTATTATTTTAGTAATTTTTTTTGTTGTATAAAAATTATATAAAAAAAAATGAAATGAACATGAAATGAAATAGCGAAAAAATTCAGTCTCTTTCATCAACTTAAGATACCGACGTATTAAATAAATAGCTAAAAGATTTTACTAGTGAATCAATGAATGAATATCGAATTTAAAATTTATTGTTTATCAAGTATTACAGTATCTAATAACACATTATAAGTCAACTAAACAAAAGGATATATTATAAATTTAACAAGTGCAGCAAATGAGACGCCTTTTCAATTAAAGTCATAATATTTGCCAATATTTTATGATCAAATTTATTATGCAAACCAAGTGGTGGAAAATCAGACATTCGCAAATTAATAGTTATCTATAAAGTGGGGTAATGGAATTTATTCCTTATGAACGATCAATAATTAAGAATTATTACCGAAGGTGGATTTAACAAATTTATAAAGCCACCTACAAGGAAATTAAGGTATGATGTAAATTAATTATAAAATTATTATATTCTTGTTTAAAAAAAATAAAAATTTTAAAACAAGATTCATTCAATGTAAAATTCTAGCTGAATATATAATGCGCTCGTTTCAAAAAAAATAGTAGAGTTTATATCGATTCTAATAATTTTATTCATAGCTATTTCTTTTAAATACTAACTATCAAAAAATAAAGAAGCTGAATTAGATATCTAATTACATTAATTTAAAATAATACACAACAGCAAAAATATCATTACAATTATTCGAATTAGATTTGAAATGGCATTTTAATAAAAATTCAAAAAAATCGATTAATAGTGGTTAAACATTTGGGAGCTTTGGTACGATACTCTAAAAAAAAATTTTTTTTGAGTTAATTCGTTTGTTAATAAAATAATAAAATCATCCTGAGAGAATGACGAATTTCATTATAATATTTATACTCTGTAATGTAGGATCTAACCTAATCAACGCGTCACCGAATGATCCATTAATAATACAATATGTGTAATCTTTGACGTCAACTAAAGCGTGTTCCTAAACTTACTTTATTAAAAAAATCATATTTAGCTTATAAAGTAAAATTTTAATTTTTTAGAGTATCGTACCTTTCTATTGCAAAAAGCCCATTTCTATAATTGATTCTACTTTTAGAATCTCTAAAAATTTTTTAATTTATCTTTGAAAAGTATTCTAGTTCTAGAAATATCATAAAAAACAAGGATTTGATTTTTATAGGATTCGTATAATAATTCTTAAAATGTACATTGTTAAAATAGAAGATTTCATATACCTCACTAAGGATATTCTTCAAAGACAATATTCCAAATAATCACGGAAAATTTTGTCGTAATAGCCCACATTGATGAAAAATAGATTTTTATTTTGATATTAATTGTATAGAGATATTTTTGAAGGAATAAAGAGGTTCTTTAAAAATATTTAAAGGATATACAGTATGATGTAAAATTTTCGTTTTTTTTTATATCATATCATTTATTTTATTTTATTTAATTTATTTTTTATTTTTTTATTTTTTAAAATTTAAAAAAAAGAAAATTCTTGACTGAAAATATACGTATATGTATATTTTTTGAGAGAGAATATAGCCATTTTGAATCGGGGAATCAAAAGTCTTTACGGTAAATTGTTTTGCTTATTTCATTATAATAATGATGATCAAAGATTGGATTATTAAACCTCCTTTGTCAAATCAATATGTATAAAAATACCATATATTTTACTTTTTTTTTAAAACATAATTAAAAGCATTCTTTTATAGATTAAAATGGTTAATTAATACATGGAACAATAACACTTTAGCAATGCTGATAGTTATGATTAACATATGAATTATTCAAGAAATTTGAAAAAAAACGAAGGTTTGAATAAATAATAAGGATAATTTTGTTAAATAATGTCGCAAAAAATAAAACTATTTAATGAATGAATGGAGGGATGAATGGAAACTTGCGTTCGCTAAATATCATATGTATTATATTACTAATTGGATGTCCAAATGACACTGCTTGATTCAGAAGAATCACTAAAATTCCTAAATTGATTGAACAAAAAACATTTGCACTTCAAGTTTTTCGATATTTTAAAAATATAACGGTCCAAAAAAGAATGTAAATCCGAAAAAAATACTCTAATTATATATTTACCGATATGTACAATACTTTTTTTGCTGAATTAATATTAATTCCCATAAAAATGATCTAATAAAAAAAAACATACCTATCCGGTCACAATCAACATGCAAAATAATATATTTTTGTCCTAAAATGGTTTTCCAAAAAAAAAATTTTTTTGATGATTTTGTGTAACTAAAATTACATTTCGTTGCGTTAGCGCTTCAAGTAAAAAAATTTTTCGATATATTGAAAAATAGAAAAGTTCAACAAAATAATACAGGTCATGCAAAGAAAGTTTAATAAGATCACGATCAAGGTGCAATTAAAGTCGCAAAGAATATAAAAAATTTTTTTCCATATTATAGTTAATGGTTTATTTCTATTGTTGATTCACTTTTGGGATAGTCTATCCTAATTATAATTTTTAATTGTTTCTTTTTAATTCGATTTTACTATTCTCTTTCCCATTTTTTCGAAAAAAACAAATTTATTTTCTTTTTAAATATATATCCTCGATACCATCTAGTAAAAAAAAAAAAAAACAAAAAAAAAACACAAAAAAAAAAATGAAAATCACAATATTTGCATGGTTGACCATTTTTATTTTGACATATATTTTAATAAATTATCTTATTTTCGTTTCGTTAAGTTAAATTTAAACCATCATTTTTATGATCTTGTTTTTACCTTTGCTATCTATTGCAATCATTAAAATTATTTGCCAACACCACAAAAACAAAAGTCAACTTAAGCATCTCTCAATATTTCCTATCCTCTTGTAGAATTTAACTGTGAATACTATGAATATTAAATTACAATAATCTCGTAACTAAAAAAATTGTTTTCGTTAGCAGCTTGTAGTGTACAATGTTTCTTAAAAAAGTCATTTACATTTTTTAATTGCTTTTATTTTTTTTTTTAAAAAAATTTATAGAATATAACGAAGAAAAGGATGTGTTTCATTCATTGGAAAGTCTGTGGAATTTCAAAAAGTATATTTTAGCATGATTAAATGTTGGTTGATTATTTCGAAAGTGACATAACTTAGATCGATTTTTCAATAAACACCACCATTAATAATTAAAAAATAAAAATAGTGCTTTATTTGGTTGTGGCTTTTTTATTTTAAATAATACAGTATATGAAATTAATATTCCTTTTTTTCTAACATGTATCTTAGAGGAAAAATTATAACTAAAATGTATCACCATGAATTTTCTTTAGCAAATATATGATGTTATGAAATAAATATATTACAAAAATATTAAAAAAGAATGTCCATATAAGCTATTTTAATTTTAATATTTTGGACAAGGTTTTGGACATATGAATTGTGTCCAAAGTCCAAATCAGTCAAAATTGTCCAATTGCCCAATGATGAATTAAGGTGTGTAAACTTGTTCTTTTTTTTCAATCTTCCCATTTTTCTTAACGTTAACAATTAAAACATAAGTAGCGTCATTTCCAATTCCTCTTTAAACTACGATCCACGTCTATACAATAAACCTATAAAACTCTCTTTCGCTGTCCTTTTACATGATGGAGCAGCAATTTCCTTTCGGTACATCATCTTTTTCCAATAAAGGTTTCGTAACAAAAAACAAAAGATTTCTTTCCTTTTATATATTTTTTTTATATGATGATGATCCTTATGGAGGGTTCATTCATCATAATCTTCATTAAGATCATAGCGATATTCGTTATCGTCATCTGAACTGCCATCAGCTTTTCTTATTTTCCTATAAATGACCATACTTAGCGGGTATGCTATCGGTTTTCTTCGATTTGTTAATAAAACGTTATGTTGTATGCTGTTGGTTTAGTTTGATATTGTTGGGGACCACATTTGATCTTCTGGGTTTTGTTGTGATCTTTACGGATCCTATGCTGTTTGCTTCGGTATTGATAAATAATGTAACTTCCTCTTATGTCCACCGTCCATAGTTGAGTTTAGTTTTTAAATATATTTTGATAAAAAAAAATTAAACTGGGAGAGGTTTATTTTATTTTATTTTGATTTTTATTTTTTTTTATTAAAAAAAAAAATTCTTGAACTATATATATAATTGAAACGAATGTAAATACTTCTATTTCACTTGAAGGATTCATTGCAAAAAAAAAAATCGATTTCGTTTCAGCAAATTTTAAATAATCATGTTGATATAATTCTCATACATGAATGATGCAGATGATTTCGATAAAATATTGACATCTTGTCTTGCCTTCATTTTATGATGCATTAGTGGAATTTTTGTGTAAAAAAAAATTAATAGCTCCGCGGTTTGCAACACAAAATTTTCCCATTCGAATGATTTTGTTTAAAAATTTTTATTTATTTTTTTTTTTTGAAAAAAATAGTGTTTTGTGACAAAAGAAATTGTTAAATAATGCTTAATCAAAAAATATTGATTTATCGATCGCGTCAGTAAAGAATGGTTTTAAATACATTATGATCTTCTATGGTAAGTTAGATTTCATAATCATTTTCTTACTAATTAAGTTTCATAACGCCAAAAAAAAATTTTCAAAAAAAAATATTTTTTCAATTTTCGTTACTATTTTATTATTTTTGTAAAAAATATGGATTTTTATATTAACCCATTACAGTTACCGAACAACTTTAATAAGTTTCAGAAAGCCTGCTTCATTTCACCAAAGTGTCAGAATTCACCTTGAAAAAAAAAAATTTAATATAATTTTAAAAAAACATCATATATAAATTCTTTTATCTTCAAATAAAAAAGGTTCAAAACGATAATTAGATTTAGATTTCTGAATTGGTGAAAAAAAAATACTTAAATTAGTGCATCAAAAGGTTCTTATTTCAGAAAGCTCGAACCCGACCTGAGCGTGTAATTGCTTGTAAAAGATATCGGGTCAGCACTCGTAACAAACCCGAGTATTACGGATAATAGTAATGCCGAGAATCGAATATACCATCGGGTCGAGCAAAGGTGTGTGACCTTGACCCGATAAGTAGATTTTAATTAGAGTCTTGGGTCTAATTCAGTCAGTTTATACCCGGATCGCTCTTTTTTTTTTCAAAAAAAAATAATAGAATTTACAATTTCGATACGATAATAAAATATAAGTTTTCTGTAGAAAAAAAAATTGTTTTCTTTATTGTTTTCAATTACAATTTTAAAATTGTGCATTTAAATCTTTGTTTACCACATATCTTATTTATTTTTTTTTTTTAATTTTTTTTATTGAAATTTTTAAATTTCTAGCGACATATTTTTTATAAATCAAATTTACCTTATAAACGTAAAAATCATTTTTTTTTTAAAAAGCGAGATAGAACTGTGGTGCCCCATAATTAAAATTGCGCAACATCAAATGCAAAGTTGTGCAACTTTAAATTAAATTGAAAGGAACGTACGTTACGCACGAGAAATTAATGGTGTCATTGCGCTATTTTTTTATTTGAATAATTTCAACAAAGAACCTGATCACAAGATGTGAAATTCTGCACGCCACATGTAATGTAAAAAAATCACTTTGATAGATCGCTATATTTGGTTAATCTCTTTCCACAATATTTGGTTTGCCTTGAAAGGTCGCAATACAAAAAATTCATTGAATGTAATATTACTGGATATTTTGAATAAAAAAAGTATTGCTATTGCTATTTATGGCAATTCATTGTAATTTTTGTATGGGTTCCGGTAAAAGTATATTTTTTTTGCCTTGATCGGATCATAAATATAGTTTGTCAAAATTTTTATTTAAGGAGCAAAAATTTGCTTCCTTTTTTTTTAAAAAAAAAAAATTAAAAAAATACAACGAAAAAAAAAATTATCTTTATAAAAAAATCCTGTTTTTCTTACCCCATTTTTTTACAAAAATGATTTTATTAAATCCATTCAAAATGTCATCCACAATTCCCAATGAATGTTTAGAAATGATTTTCGAAATTATCGATCGGCAGTTTTTACTATCCTGCTTATTAGTAAATCAATTTTGGTGTGAGGTTTCAAAATTACAAAACCTTATTCACTTGCCTTCCTCCAAATTGCGTGAACTTATCCATATTACTCAGCAATGATCATGAGAATTTAGAACCGTGGCCATAAGTTACATTTCCACAATTAAAATGTTTATCATTTAATTGCGAAATTGACGAAATTGGTAAAACTAGTTTAGGACTAGAAAATAATGGAAAGAATTTTTGATGAGTTTTCCACCTGTGAAAATACGTCGAATTTGAATTAGCCTATTTACGCCCGAAATTAAAATTTTTAAATACATACTTATCATGAGAAGTTGAGTTTAAAGCAATCCTTAAAGATTGTCTGGAATTTACTCTAAATGAAAGCATAAGATAAAAAAGAACAGATTTTTTCTAACTTATCTGTGGATTTAAATTGCGGGAGGAGCATACTCCCACCTCAATAATAATAAATGGAGAAAAAGGTTTAACAACAAAAGAACAAAGTTAACAAATTATTGAAAGATATATATCGTTGGGCAACATAAAGATATGAAAAAATAAGCAGTCAATACACGAAAAGCGCAGCAACTGCGGTGCAATCAAAATTATCATCAAACTTATTTTTTTATTTATTTTATTTTTATTTATTATTTTACATTGTTGTTATATTTGTTAAATTTATTTATTTGTTACATTTGTTATATCTACTAGTAAAAATTTGTGTATATATAGTTCGGTAGTCGATATGGCTACCAATAGAATTCTTCTTGGTTTGCAATGATAAGTCTTGAGAAATACTCTATAATTAATAAAGTTTATATTTCCCTTCAATCTTCTTCGTGTCTTCATAAAGGCGTTAATTGAAATAATTGCGAATCGTATGATTATATGCTGCATAAATCTTTCTTCGAACGGCCTTAGATTTAATTAATTGGAGTATAGGGAAAACCGGTAAAGTACGATCAGATCGTGTAGATCGGTACGATTATTCGTACCGTACTGATTCTATAATACTTATAATTTAAAATTTTCAGCTTTTAACTAAATTCGAAATAAATTTTTTCTTTTTTTTTGTTGAGAATGATAAGTGTTGTAAATTACTTAATTTGGTGCCCAATGATTTTCGATAAAGAAAACTTTTAATTAAATTGCAAGAAAAACTTTACTTCAGAAAATCGTCAGAACCAACCATTACTTTCCTCAAAGGATAGCTTATTGAAAATACAACAGTTACTCGTTTCGTAACTATTAATTGCATAATACAATGATCTCCAAAAAAAAAAATTTCAATGATGGAAAAAAAATATTCTTAATTTTATTATATTTGAACACGTCTAAAAAAATTATTTTTTTTATCCAATTAGAATAAAAAATTATTACAATTTATTGTAAGATCTTCATGTCTTGACAATATGTATTACCATTCCATTATATTCTGTTATCATTATACAAGATAATTTGGGTTGAAAAAAAAAAAAATAAAATTATTTTATCTTATTTTTTTAAAAACTTTTTTTTTTATAAAAATGTCTGACAATAAAGGTAAAAGTGTAATAATAAAGCTAAAAATATTCCATCAACAAAAAAAAGGAATAAAGAATGTGAAGCTCAGAATGTGATATTCAAACATTTTTTTTTCATAAATTAACATTAGAGTCATTTGTTATGGAAGAAGTATCAGAAGAAATAGAAGGTAATTCCATGTATTATTAACCACATTTAAATATTATAATAATTCATTAATTATATTCATTTTTATTCAATATTTTATCAAATAAACATAGAATCAGCTTCATGTGATGAAGGTAAACTAACCTTGGGTGATGAAATTAAATATAATAACTATAATACTGCAATTCGTTAATTATGTTTAATTGTATTTAAAATTTAAAATATATAATTAGTTCCGAGTGATGATGAAGGTAAATACAATAATAAATATATGTATTTAACAAATATTATAATTTAACCATGTTCTTCAAAATATTAGAAGGATTGTACGGTAATGAATAATCTATCATTAATCAAAAAATAATATTTTAATTTGTAAAATTAAATTTAATTTAATTTTTATTTATATATAGAATGTAAGCCATTTAACTTTTATATATCTTTATTAAAAAGTTTAATCAAAATTTAATTGTATTAACAATATCTAATGATTAATAATACCATAGGAAGTAAGTTATCTATAATTTTTTATTGTAATTTAAACATAATTAATTTATTTTAAAAATTTTAATGGTATTTTAGTCGGTAAGTTATTTTTATGAAGTTATATTTAATTATAATTTTTATAGTAATTTTAAATTTCCAAATTTTTATTTATAGATCGTAAGTTATGTTTATTAATAAAATTAACTATATTTGTTACTACAATATCAATCAAAAATGCTAATATATTATTATTATTATAGAAAATTAATATTTTAATTAATCAATTTTACTTTTTATTGAAATAAAATTTTAATTAAAATAAAATTTTTTATTTATATTTAACATAAATAATTTAAAATTTAGATAGTAAGTTATTTTATTGATTTATCAGTATTTAATTATACTTTTTACTATAATTCAAATGCAACTAACATTTGTTACATTGTAGATAAAATTGCTTCCATTTTAAAGGCAAAAAAAAAAAATAAAGTTTGTTGGTTTGTTGTAAAATAAAATTGAGGAAAAAAAAAATTAAAAAGATTATATATATATATAAAAAAATAAATAAATAAACAAAAATCAATAAAATCTCGTGATATTATTAAAAATAAATAATAATATGATTAATTATATGATAATCTACATCTAGATTTGAATAAATCACATGATATGACATGAATAAAACAAATTTATTTACGGTATATGTTATGATAGTCCAATTATATTTCTACTGCAAACACTGCATATCTTTATTAAATAAAAAGAGGGAAAGTATAAATTTATTTTTTACAATTTTAAAATTTATTTTCATTTTATATTAGTTTTTATCAAAATGTCTTCAGAAAATTTTTTTTATAATAACCGTTTTAATAAAAAAAGCAAAATTCTTTTTTTTCAAGTCATGGATATCATCTGTATATTTTGCAACATTAGAATCTTTTTTAAGTGGCAATGTAACAATTGCTACTAAACAATATAGAATAGAACTTACAGCATCTATAAGTTTGTATCAGAAAGAAGCTGAAAAAAAATTAAAAAAAGTATTTGAAACATTTGAAGATATGAGTTTAGTAAGTAAATATATTTATTAATTTTGTCTTTATTAAATAAAAT
>CAMKVN010000284.1:0-33467 GCA_946474995.1 Funneliformis geosporum | reverse complement strand
TAAAAAGTTTATCATAGATTAATCATAAAATTTTTTAATATAAATTTTTTTAAAAAATTACAAATTTTAGCTTCTAAGTAATCTCAAACATTTTAATATATAATTAAAAGATAAAACTTACTATAATTTATTTTATATTTATAAAATTAATTTAAAAAAAAAAAATATTAATTATTTATAAAAGTAAATCAGAAGAGAATTTATAGTAAATAAGCAGGCAAATTTGTTTGCAAAACAAGGAGTAATGTTTAGAACCTGTAACTTTTGTATTGTTTCTGAAAATGAAAAACGAAAGTTTATTTATTTTTAAATAGTAAAATAAAAATTTATTTTACATTATTTATTATGTAATATCATTCTTTTAATGTTTATGAGCACAAACTTTTTTTAGATATTTAGAGAAAATTTATTTTTGAAAAAAAAATTTCGCGAAATACTTTCTAAACCAATTGTTGGAAGATACTTGATAATATATTTTGAGGTTCAAATTTATAATCATATATTTAGTCAAATTTGACGTTAGATCAGTTACTGGACATTTCTAACGTAACACTGATCTCTTTTTGACCTTAAAGATTCTTCTATTATATGTATATTGTTGAGAAATGACTGAAAAGGTAAAATTTACTTTATAAGCATCAAATTTAAGGAATATTGAGATATTTTACTAAACACTTGTAACTTGTTTTGTTTAAAAGTACAAATAATTTTATTTTTAAAGATATATTTTTAGTTTACATGCTCAAAATAATATTTGCATATTCACTAACTTTGTCTTTTATTATTCTCTTCCACACTCAACATTCACTTATAGAACACCTCTAAAATAATGTTATTTTTATTATTTCATTTAAAACTATAAAATTCTTGAATAAAGATATAAATTTGAAGGTCAAATTTATTTGTATAGTTTGCATAGCTTCCCATTTATTGAAAGGTTATAATATTTTAACGAAAAAGTGACAAGAAAAAATTAAATCGAAACGTTCGTCTTAACCCAGAGAATTTAAAATTTATTAAAAAAGTGATCGACAAGCTGCATATTTAATTAGTTGTTATAGTGATCAAGGATGATGATGCACGTGATATAAACCACATCGTAACGCGCCAGGAGAAAGGTTGAATGAGGTCAAAATAGAAGAGGTATTTGTGGTAGTAAATATAGGGCAATAAGATAATTTTGACACGTTTTTGGCAGTAACCGTTGGTTCGGAATCATCATTAACTACATTAGATTGATTTCTTTCTTGTTGCTTTGATTGAGCAAGAGGAGGTTGAGAGAATTGATTCGAATGAATGTTATAGGTGTAATGGATGGATTGAGTTGGTGTTTTACAACCATAATTATTCATATGATATTTAACAACCTTACGACTACCAAGTAAAATTTGTGGAACTGCTAAATGTAACGGTGGAAGTGTAATGTCTTTGGACGATTTATGTCTTCTTGCATAACTTTTATCCGCGAAATTTCTTAACGGAGGAAGTTTTAATGATGCAAAATTTGTCAAGTAATGTTGTTGCTGATGATGTTGACATGCTGACACGTTATCAAGTGTTTCCGATAATAATGGTAAACTTTTATTCGTAGAAGGGAGTGATGAAGTTGTTATAGTTGTTGTGTTTGATTGATGATTTGTTGTCTCTTCTAGTCGAGTTCTTTCATCTTGTCTCCTTTTCGCTCTACGATTTTGAAACCTGATAACGTTTTAAGTTTTTTTTTTTAGTGAATCATTTGCTAATAAAATTTAAATAAATGAGAATATTACCAAATATGAACACTTTTGCTTGGCATATTTAATTTCTGAGCGATTTTCTTTCTCATATTTGAATCAGGAAAATCATCAATATTTTGAAAATATGATTCAAGAAATTGTAATTGTGTTGGAGTCGTTCGATGTCTTTGTTGAATGCTTGAATTACATAACGAAATATTGTTATAAACATTCTTGGAGATAGTAGTATTTATTTCGCTCATAGTAAGACGAATCAAGGAAAAAAAAAAACGAAGAAAAAAGGGAAAGATTAAAGATAAATTACACGTAAAAAAAGCAGGGTGGGGGAATGGTTTATTAACGAAAAGAATTATACGTAGAAAACAAATTTATTACCATTAAGTGTAAAGAGAAAAATCATAATTAAAATATATATGTATTTATTTATTTATTTATTTTTAATATTTATTGACTTTATAATATTCTTTTACAAACGGCAAACGTATATTTTAATCGCGTTCTTGACACGTTCATTTAGACACATTTTATACCTTTTTTTATTTTTTTTTTTTTTATATATTTGACCTTGACAAAGAAAAATGATAAAAAAACATATTAATCAATCAATTAACAGTTAATGTGATAAATTATCAATTTAATTAAATTTATTCTTTAATATTATTGTAATTTATCATCTTACAACGTTTGACGTAATTACAAATATATTAAATGTATATTTTCATCTTTATTAATAAGTTAAATATATTAATGATTTGTGGATCAATTAATAATCTTTTTTAAATGGATTTAAGAATAATAAATATTATAATATGAAGAGAAATTGTTTTGATTTTTATAAAGATTGATCAAATGGAAGATACTCTTTACAAAATTGACTACCACATAAACATTTCTTTCTTTTTACACTAATATTGCTTTCTTCAATAGTATTATCATTTATACCACCAGAATAATCAAAAGATAATTCTTCACCCATTTCAATATCCCTCCTTGCAAATAGAGCAGCTGTTGGAATTAGGGAATTTATTCTGGTGAGAAATATTTGTAAGTTTGGATCACACGAATGATTGATAAACCTTCCTATATTACCTATATGAATTGGATCTATATTCTACAAAAAACGAAAGGATATGTAAATTTCATATTAGGTTAACTTTGAACTTTATATACTTACGGTTCTTAGAATTCGATCTTGCCTATTATAAAAATAAAAGGTTTTAAAAAGGGTAAAACGCGAAAATTCTACAAATTTAACGCTATCGTAACGTACATATGCTCTCTTAAACAAAGTATATAATTGTCTTCATTCTTTTCCTTGGAAATGATCCATCTACGTTTTGCTTCATCAGTTTTAATGACTTCACCAGCATATTCACAAACGAAATCACCTTTACGAATTCTATTTATATGAGATTTTACACCCCATCCGCATCCAGAATCACATTTGAAAATTTGTAGGGGAAACGATACTCCGCGTTGCACCAATCGATTGGTACATTTATCAGGAGTGCATGTGCAATTAGCGTTACATTCGTACAAGGAAATATTTGTGGATGTAGATTCAGGTTGAAGGAAAGTTGGATTCAATCCGTTTGACGTATAAAAGAATCCTTCAGAAACAAAAAAAAAAATTGTAAATTGTTGATTCAAGAATCAGGGAATAGAAACAAGAAATTAAATATACCATGAGCCGATTTACAACCACAATCTTCAGATTCGCAGTTGTCTTTACAGTCGCACCCATCATAATATGGAATCGTACATGAAGTTACACAATGAACCACATACTGCGGCAACGAAAGTAATTTTTTTTATAAATTTACGTATCGAGAATTACAGTAAAAACAAAAAATAACAATTTTTTTTTTTACTTTGTGAAATGCATTTTGTAATTCTTCGAATTCTTTAATATCATCATAAATTAATGAAATGGGACATCTTTCTAAACCATTCGATATATCCTCAATGATAAATTCTCGATCCTCTTTAATCGTCATATCCCTAAACATTTATGTATTTATGTATGTATCTATAAGGTGGATTTGACAAAACTTTCCTTTGATAAGTTTCTAAACTAAAATGATACTTTGTATTACAAAATTACATTTAAAAAATACCCAAGGAATTTTATTACCATATAAGGAATGAAACTTGCAACAGATTTAACCAATAATTTAGTTACACATTATCTCGAATTTTTAATTTCTCTCTTTGAAAATATTCTACTTTTTTCAAACGAAAATAAAACAATTCAACCTGTTGAAAGTATTTAAATATGGTGCTTTCGCTTGGACAAATTATTTATGTTATATTGTTGGTGATAAATGCTATGGCGATATTAAATGAAGAACGATTTCTTTCACGAAGTAAGTATTTTAAAAGTTTAGCAATTTTTAAAACGTGGAAAAAAAATGGTACTAGTTTCTGAAGGGATTCTTTTAACATAATTTTTGTTATCATAATCACATCCGATCCTTTACTTCGTTTTCATCTCTGGTCTTTGATGTATCATAAAGTTGGAATGATTAGTCAACCGGATTCGGGATTTGGAGATGGACCGACATTTAAAACAAAAATTGTAAACCTTATATCAGCGGTTAGAACTTTAACAAGAAGTAAGTAATTTGATTGATGTACGTTTAAAATAAATCTTAAATTTATTAATGAATGAATTAACTTTTCCTTTATTTATGATCGTATAGTTCCTTTGATCGGTGTTAATATCATTATTATAATCTATGAAATATTGCTAGGATAATCTGTAAATTAGCATAAATAGCATGAGAATGAGCATGAAAAGAAATTAGAAGAAAGGGTTTATTTATTATTCCAAAAATCAACCGTAATTCATGCAAAGGACGGACTTTTTTTTAATCCGATTTTCAGCAAGAAAGATTTAAAGCAATTATTAATGTCAAAAAAGAAAATTAAAAAAAGAGGAAAAAAAATATATATATATAATAATCTTTGCTTGGGTATATTTTATAAACAATTTAATAAATTTTTAACCATGCATATGTCGTGTAACAACACTAAGTAATGGAACAGATCATTACTATAAAATCGTTTCATTAAAAATATTTCTTATATCGAATACTTACTTTACTTACTTACTTACTTACCTTCATTACAAATACTTCACCTTACTGTAAACGGAATGATTTGGTTAGATAAAATAAAAATTAAATTCAAATAGAGATTGAGAAATAAAATAAAGAGGTTTCAATATATTATAAATCATTTAATAAGGTATGATAAAAGTGAATAACGTTGTATGTAGGATAAACGATTTCCTCATTAAAATCATATATATATTAAATAGGGAAAATTAATAAAGGAGGAAACTTTTTACTTGCAGTGATTTTTTATTTTAAGGAAAATTACAGTGATAATGAAAAAAAAAAAATTAAAAAAAAAAATAAAGGGGAAAATGTAGGGTGAAAGAATATAAAAAAGGGAATACAATAAAAAAAAATTGTAACCAAGAATGAAAACGAGATGCACTATTTATGAAACACAAACCAATAGTCTATTTCATATTACCAAAGGACTTTACAAATTTGTTTATAGTGTAAAACATCAAAGTGTAAAATAACAATAATAATAGAAAAGAATTGGGGGGAAAAAAGGGACAGCCGATTTAAAAAAAAAAAATGGCTTGGTAAATGGGTGGATTTTAAAGGGATTTCAAATGTTCTAAATGGGGAAACCAAATAAAAGGGGATGATGTGTTAAAACAAGGGGATGGGGATGAAAATAACAGGAAGCATTTGAAGCATAATTTGGGTCAATGGGGTTCATCTAACCAAGATAGATTTGACCCGAATGTTTTGCAGTTGCACTTCCATAACGGATGAGAAGGAAGCGGAGCGAGTATAGGATGATGGAGCAGATTCATGCCACGAACAAGTTGAAATTATTGACTTGCGCGCTTAACCATCTAGGATTAAAATGTGAAAAAGTTTTTAAAAAAAAAAGTTAATAAAAAATCTATCATACTATAATTAAGCATAAAGGAAAATTTACCTCCTTAGCCCATCGAGTAACTTCTTTTGTACCATTAGGCAAATTGCGATTAGTTCGACCTTCCTTTAATGCAGCATTAACAAAATCGGCCACGAACCATTGTTTGATTTGGCCGCTTTGGAAAGCTTCAGCTAGATCACTAATTAATGTTAAATAATAAATAAACATTTTTTTAATTTCTTTCGGAATCTTTATGACGAGAAAAATTGCAATCATATAATCATTAAATACCGACCCGATTAAACCAATCATGCTACGGACAATAATCTCTGATCTATCAATATCATTCCAAGTCATCGCCAAGAAATTAAAGATTTGTTCGATGTAACGTAAGAGTAATTCAGCTGTAACGAATTCAATAAAATAAATTTAACGTGTTTTTACTTAAATGAATGAAATAATCACAAATTGTTCATTACTAACCTTTTTCACCCGACTTTAACCCTTGTACGATACCAACATATGCTTCAAGTATTCCTTCACGCAACGCCATCACATAGTCGATCATGTCATAATTAGCCTAAACATAATATACGTATACATATATTAGTACGTTTGATTTACTTTAAATTTATTCTTTAATTAACACCCAACCTACATCCTTAGCTGTACGCATTGTACTAGCTTGGGCAAGGACCATCATCACCACTTCCAAATACACTTCGAACTTTCCTCCAATAGCGAGGGCAATATCGCCAAAACAAGACAAGACTGCGGGTTTGGTGTTCCTGTTCAATATAGGACTCTAGAGAGAATGAAAGTCAAATATTAATAATGATGATAAATCTTAAAAAAAACCTAAAATAAAAGAAAAATCAAATACTTGAAGCATTTGCAATAACATGTTCATAAATGTATCACAATATGGCAATGAAGTCTCTTGGAGGGCACGACAGATATCACCAATAAGTCCAACGGCAATCGAGCAAAGAGCATATTCCTCATGGTTCGAAAGTGCAGCATAAAGGAATGGTGCGAAAGCGTCAAGATATCTGACGAAGTCAGCTTCCACAGCTATCAAATTACAATTATATTGTTGGTATGAACGATAAAATTTAAGGTTTATACAAATAAGTTGACGTACCTGTAGTGATGGCACCTACAGCTAAAAATCCGTCTTCTAATGTTGTAGAATGTTTTGTTGATGAAGTAAACAATGATAATAATGTAGTCATAATTCTATCAGCGAATGGCACCACTTCTTGTTTCAATTTGCGGATTATACTCTGAAAAATTAAATTAAATGTAATTTTGCTTGTTTTAGATTTAAATTTTTAAATTTTTTTTTGGAAAAAAAAATGGTAAACAGAAGAAATCATAACATCAACAAACCGTTAAGACACTACAGAGATTTGATTGAAGTTCTGAATGAGCATGACGTTCGTCACTGCCTACAATTTGAGTCTAAATAGAAACGAATAAAGTTATGATATGTATGGTGTTGTAGCAGAACTTAAATTTGCTTATATATAATATTCATACTGTTGCTTGAATAGTGGCATCCAATCTATCAAGTATAGTGACCGTCAGCTTTTGGATGGTCGAAAAACAGTCCTAATAAAAATAAAACAGCATAAATATATCTATAGAAACAAAAGTATAAAATGAAAGTATGATAATCATAAAATAATAAAAATAAAAATAATATAGTTGTGTGGTTGATATGAAGGTGGGCACGAATAGACACTAGCCACAATTGATCATTCCTTTGTAAAGAAATGTTGCTAAATCGCTACCAAAGATCATTTATTGTAACGATTTTGCGAATATTTACCAATGCGGCCCCTTGCACCAGAGTGGAGATGCATTCATAAGCCGATGTTCGCGAGTTAGATTCATTGGTTGACCTTAATGAAAATAACACGCAAAACCAGCAAGTTTAAACATAAAATAGGATAGGATTATCAGGGAAATATACAATGGTAATAAAAGAAAAGGAAATAAATTTTTTTTTTAAAGATGATTTTAGCAAATGTCACAAATACCTCTCTGTGGTTTCCATCAGAGCCGAAATAATGCCCTCATAAAAAGGAGATAAAGCATAGGTCGGTAAAGAAGATTCTCTGCTACCAAACTGATCAGACAAGCTCATCAGTGCCTAAAAAAGGAAAGTTAAAAAAATTAATTCATTAATAATAATTAGTGGAATACAACAATATATAATTATATTGCATACCCAGCAACAATTTGAGACAATTCTTGGTGAATCTCTTAATCCCAAGACAAGTGCGGAAATAAGGCTTTGAAGATGTTCATCAGGCTTAATACATTCAATCAACAATTCTGAAACACGCCCGAGTGTCCAAGCAGTTGTATCTTTAACCTGAGCTGAGTCGTCCTTCATCATGTCAATCAGGACTGGTAAAGCTTGGTTCACCAAATTAGCTAACAGTTTGTGCTCGGGGCCTTCTAAAATAGATCCAAAGGCCATAATAGCTGCTTCCCGAAAACGCCAATCAGCACTACGAATATGACTTTCTACGAACGGAATCACGGGCGTAACTATGGCATCCTCAACGCATTGAGCCAAAAGCGATAAACAAGTTCCAGCGGCCATTGCAACATTCCAATCGTCTTCATCAGCTTCTTCTTCCTGTAAACAACAAATTCATTGGTAACCAAATCAATTCATCACGATATTAGATGCAACAATGGGACATACTTGTTTGGTGAGAAGCCAAAGCAAGACGGGTAATATTTCAGGTAAAGCAGCTTTTGCAAAGTTGTGACTTAAGCGATCTGGGGTCTCTCCTGCATCCGAGGCCTATTACCAAGGAAATACCCAATTAAAAAATTTTCAAAAAAGCAATAACAAAAAAAACATATTTATTCAAATACAAACCTCTATAGCTTCATTAGCTAATTCGATTTCCTCGTCACATACTGTTGACCAGAATTCGACGGCTTGCAAAGCAACTCTTTCATCTTCACTTTTCATTCCAAGGACGGTCAACTGATATTTAAGTAGGCAAGTGATTATTAGCATGATGAAACAAAATAATACTACATGATAGAGGTGAAGCGATACTCACACCAAATAAAGCCTTTTCCATATAAAATCTCATCTTATCATAATAAATCTGCATTATTCTAACCAAACATTCAAAGGCAGCAACTTGCACATTTACATCAGAGCTTTGTGTGGCTTCACATACAATTTGCATAATGTAATTACGTTCGCCCTTAATTATAATGATCGAGTTATCAAATTTAAACAAAACTCTTTAAGGTAGACATGAAAAGCGACTAAAAAAAAATCTTTACCTCGCGTTCAAAATTATCCCGAATAAACTCGAGCGAGTTGTAAAGAGCATCAACTGCAGCTTTACGAACATCTTGACTTTATGTAGATAATAATAAATTAAAAATTTTACTTAAAAAAGATACAATGACTCGAAAACAAATATCGTTCCGTGTTCTTACTTGGGTTCCTCTTTTTTGGCACCTGATACAACTGCAGTAAGAATTGCCCCAGCTTGCGGTGCCAAAATAATAGGATCCTAGCGACAAAGTCAATCAATATGATATTAATATTTAATGACGAAACATACACGTGTGAAATCAAATAACTTACGATCAATTCACAAATATAACCAATCGCGGTTAGAGTAGCTATCTTGAGGGTACTGTTATTAGTTGTGGTAACATTTTCCAACAAATTTTTCATTAAATCAGGCCATTGATTTTCCATAGGAAGTTCGATAGCTCCAATCGCAGCAATAACCTATGAAACAAATGGTTTTTGTGAATTTTTATTATCAACATTTAAAAATTCTTCATCAATTATTCGATTAACACGTACCTGTGCAGCTGTGGTAGCAGCTCTTGTGTCTGAAGATGCCAACGTAGATAGTACCTGCAAATTATTTTAATTACATCAGATTACATAATCAATTATAAATCTACCTATGTTACAAAAAATGCTAAAATACCGCTTGTTTAATTTGTTGTCTCGTTGCCTCGTCCACCGACAACCATCTTTGTATCATTTCATTTCTTCTGGACGCCTCCTGCAATAAACCGAGAAATAAAATTAAATTCGGTTAAAAAAGACAAAAGATAATATATTTATATATCAACGATAATCTAAAAATTAAATCCTCACCGACGAGGACAGAGTATTTTTCAAAGCTATACCAGCCGCGTTTCGAGTATATTGTGACGACTGTTCATTTGCAAGCTCTTGACAGAGCATCGCAACATACATGGGCTAAAGTATTAAAAAAGTTGATAAGTTAAATATAATCAGGTATTAATTATAACGCGTTGTGAAATTAATTATCATATATAGGATAACATGAAAACGAGCAATAATTACAAAGTTGGTCGTTTCTGCTTGTTCAAGTTGTCTTTGGGCATCTTCACGAGTTTTCTGATCTGTGTGAAATAACGAAAAGGTTGATTAAACATGATAAAAATTAAAGCCATTCGAGATGCCGAGGCGCAGTCATTCGCATAATTGAACTCTCGACCTTTTATCATAACGCGGATTTTTCTAGAATAAAATCAACTTACCGCCCGAAAGTGTGTTTGTTAAAAGTTCCCCAATGCTGAGCATCGTAAAAGAATGCAACTTTATAGAATTTATATAAAGTATTGAAGAGAAAAAAAATTTTTTTTTTTTTTAAGCTATATATTAAACAGTAGCTTTATTTTAAAGTTGTTAAATATTTAAATGTATATTAGTATACTTGTAATCCAATAGGTTCAAATAAGTGATCGCGCAAAAGTCAGGTAATTTTTATTGAAGATTTTAAAAAGAACCTGAACGAGAAAATATTTTTTGCTTTATTTCAAATTTTTCGCGTTAAACAAGGAAGGAATTGTCATACATACATATGCTTTAAACTCGATACAATTATAAATTTTGACTGACACTTTGATCTAATTCAGCCCTACTTTATTTATCAAATCACTGTCCCCAAAAAAGTTTCGCGATCTAAAAAGCTAAGCCACTGGTCCTAAAAGTTGGGCCCAAATTAGGAGTCTAGACTAAAATTACGATCTAACCATTTTAATTTCAATATAAGTTACAGGAAAAAATTATTTCTTTTGATCTTTCCCAGACTCTCGTTAATCTTTGAACAAAAGAAAAGGTAAAGCATCCATTGAAAATAAAAGGTTATTTTATTATAATTAATTACATATTTTAATTATCTAATTTGTACAATTAAAACATTGTATATTTTGCAGCTAATTAATCAAAGATGAGAGCAAAGTGGAAGAAAAAGCGAACCAGGCGCCTTAAACGTAAAAGAAGAAAAATGCGCGCACGTTCTAAGGTAAATACAATTCTTTATCAATTTTATAAATTGTTCTTTAATTCCTGTAAAAACTTCTAATCTAAAAACCAAAATAAACTGTTATTATTAATAAATAGTAAACTACTTTACGGCAATCGAACAATCTTCAAAGATTCCTTTGAAGAAGCGATCGTCGTAAGATGCTGCTGGTCAAGGGAATATATAACAAAAATACGGAATATTTCATAAAATTTTCTACAATCAAATAATAAAAATAAAATTTTCAAAGTTTACGAAATGTATATAAAAAATCAGAAAATTTTTTTCATTTTCAAAATTTTTTTTTTTTTTTTTTTTTTTAAAAAAAAAATAATTTACAGATTTATATTTTTATTTTTTTGATGTTGTTACTGGCGTTGAACTTTTCAAATTTTGCAACAAAGCTTCATAAAACATTTTTTTTTCTGAAAGGTTATAAGAAGGATTCTGACCTATGACTTTTTGTAAAGAATTAGATAAATTATTGTCAAGGTTGAAATTTCCTTGCATAGATTTTGGAAATGAAAGGTAACGATCATAATCACCACCCTCCAATTCTAACCGTTTTGCCGCTTGTTCCTCTTGACTATTCTCCAAAGTATTTGGAACTAATTTGTTCGTACTTGAATTGATAAAATTCGACCAATTGATATCTTGCACCACAAAATCAGTTTGTCGCGGTGGTGGTAATCTTGACCGGGGTTCCGATTTTCTTTTATATCGGTTCCTTTGATTCATCTTTGAATCGTTCCGTGACGAATTATTCATTAATGTTTTGTGCGTTCCTCGATTATTATCTGGTTTTCGTTGGTTAGCACTTCCTTCGCGAATTAATGGTGGTGGTGGTGATGATGATTTATATTCTTCATACATCTGTTTAAGTGGTTCTTGAATTGGCTCGGCTAAAGATTGAAATGTTTTTTTCCCTTCCTCAATCGCATCATCAAATTGACCGGGTCGAACAGTTACCTTTGTCTCCTTTGTCTCAAACCTTTTATTACCGTTTACTTCGGAATTATTTCTTAACCTCTGACTTAAAGAGATAGATTTTCCTCCAAGGGTAATTTGATCCATTGAACCGCGACCGAGACCAGTAGAAAATAAAGCATTTTGATTAAAAGATGAAGAAGCTACATAAACAAGGCTAGTATGGTGACTTAATGGGCGAAGCATTTTTTTTCGAAACGATATATATTTTTTTTTTTTTAACAATCTCTTTGTGTGATTCTTATTGGATGATAACAAAAATCATGTGAAGAATAAATGAGTTGTTCCCAAGTTACATGTATGTTATATTTTGAATTTATTTATCGACCCAAATTAAGACAAAAAGAAAATTTATAAGACGTAAATGATTGCGGTACCACTAATAATATATCCTCTCTTTTAAACCTCCCGATTCATAATTAATTTTAAAATTCTCTTACCACAATGAAGAAAAAAATTCAAGAAACACCCCTACAAGAACAAAATTGTGTTCTAGTTGATAACTTTGCCATCTTTGTTCAACTCCTATTAGGGGCAATTGCATTCTCAACCCTCATTTATAAAAGACACAGAGAGAGACCACAAAGACCATTACGTATATGGTAAGTCCCACATCGAGTAGAATTCGTATTGAATCAAAAAAAAAAGTTGAGCGCATTAATGAATTCTTTATATTTTTTTTTTTTTGTTTCACTTCTTTTTTTAAAAATAGGTTTTACGATGTGAGCAAGCAATTACTAGGAGCTGCAATAGTGCATGGGTTAAACATTATCGTATCATATTTAGCGGGCTCAATTGATGAAGGCGATACAAATCCTTGTGTATGGTAAGTGCCAAATCAAACGGATTTTCTCCTCGTATCATAATTAATCGATCATACACTAACTCATCGAAACCGATCGTTATTTAGGTACTTCCTTAATATATTTATAGATTGTACCTTGGGCGTATTTATATTATATGTGCTTATAAAGTCTTTAGAGTTCATAGTGGTCAATGTTGGCATAGAAGGTAAATTTCAATTACATAACTAATGAACGTATTTAAGTTAATGCTAATAAATTTATCTGATTCATTAGGCATGAAGAGTGGAGATTATGGACACCCACCAAATGTGAATTTGTGGATGAGACAAACAATAGCATTTATATGTTGTTTGTTTATCATGAAAGTAATCGTTTTAATAATTTTCCAATTATTCCCAGTATTATTTGATATAGGAGTATGGTTACTTGGATGGGCATTATTTGATGCAAAATTACAAGTTGTATTCGTTATGTTAATATTTCCATTAATTATGAACATTTTACAATTTTGGCTTGTTGATCAAGTTATAAAGAAAAAATTGGAACATCTTAAATTAGAAGATGATGATTATGGCATTGAAGATGTATTCCTTTCGGGAGAACTTAGTGATGATGATGATGAAAGGGGAGAGATCAATTATAATGCAAGTTTGCCTTCTTATAAAGAAGACGATGGTAGTTGTGTAAGTATTTCTTCTAATACTGCTATACTCGCAAGAGAAACATTTTCAAACGATAAAGATAAATTTAGTGGAGGAAATGATGGTATACCTGATAGTTTCATTGAATTACGAAAAACTCCATCACCTAGCACGATGAGAGATGGTTACTTTAATTATAAGAAATAATTTTTTTTAACAAATTTATTGACCCTCCCCCTTTTTTTTGATGTTACTTTCCCTTTTCTTTTTTTGTACAATAATATATTTAGAAATTCTCTCTTTAAATATTAATTTTATAATATTGAAATTATTGCTTAAAAATATATTTGTAATACAAAACATGTAAAATAGGTTAAACCCCATATTGATTTAAAAATTAAATTTGACGTTTAGATTAATGATATTCTTGAAAAAATGGTATATTTTTTTAATAATTCATCTAATTAACAGTCCTTAATTGATTGACCAAATTAATTTTATATTTATCTTCAAACGTCGGAAATGCCCTTATAAATGATCTATCATCAGTAAATCATATCCCAAGTCTTCCAATAATCATCAATATACACGTAATTATCTAACCCAAAGTATTCGAACACAGATCATAAACAGCGTTCCTATAATTTCAATAGAAAATCCGAACCTTTAATTAAAGTATAAAATTCGCGTTCCTCTTACATCAAAGGTAATTTATCAATATAAAAAAAAGCGGGGGTTTATTAACGAGTTTTTTTATAATGCGGGAATAAGAAGAAAAATTGACTAATAAATAATAAAAAATAATAATATAATAAATTTTGATAATACCATTAAAAAGCGGCAAATTCCGTCCAATATATACTATTATATAACATACACAGATAGCCCGCATATCAAGAAATCGGATTAAACCTTCAAAAATCATTATGAATAAAGAATCATATCAAGGTCCACAAGGAGGTCCACCACCTCCTCCAGGTCCTGTAAATCAAGCAACACCAAGAGCAAGCGATAATGCCGCAAAAATGTTATATAATTGTGCAGGTGATTTAATATGTTATTCCTCACTATTTGTATAGAAAATCATTACTTGACAATTTTTGGGGGATGGTTCTGCATTTTCTAAATTTGTCTTCAAATAAGATTGTGGAGCAGAAAATGAAATAAGACCAAAAGAACCTTTACGTTGTAAGGAATGTGGACATAGAATTATGTATAAACAACGAACAAAAAAGAGTAAGTTTTTTCTTATTGAAATAAAAATGATTATAATTATTTTCTAATATTTCCATCTTTTTAAACAATTAAGTGGTCCAATTTGAAGCTCGTTAATAAATCCTAATAAATTTTGGCTTAATTTTATAAATTTTATTTTTTCACTTAAGAAATTTTACAATTATAATAATAAAACAAAAAAAATGTTATAATGATATTTTTCGTTTGCCTGAAATTATTTTTAATTAATTTTTACACAACCCAAATGTTTTTTTTTAATAAAACCAAAATCTCTCATCTTACTAAGTAAAAAAATACAAAAAATATAAAAATATATCAATACAAAGTATAAAAAAGAATAATCTTTATGTATAGTATAAATCAAAACTTGAAAAAGTAAGAAAAGGTAATTTGATTAAATGAAGCAAATCAATTAAATTTACATTATTTCAAGCTTCTTATTATAAAGAAATGCAGAATGGATTTATTATATAAAAAAAAGGAAAAAAAAAATGTATTATATTTTAATTTATCTCAATAGTTTCTTTTCTTAACTACTATTCAATTAATTAACATTTGACGTCACCGCCACTTGCTTTGGTATTTAGAATAAGACCCACAATTAAACCATAAAGACCTAATACTTCAGCGAAAATGAGAATAAGGATCTATTTTCATAAAATGAAAAAAAAGTTTTTGTCAGGTTTCAAAAAAAAAAAAAGAGGAATCAATCGTTAAGAAAGTTAATACTTAAGTGTACTTACCATACCAACGAATAATCTAGGTTGTTGTGCGGTAGCACGTACACCGGCATCACCAACTACACCAATAGCAAATCCGGCTGCAAGACCAGCAAGACCGACACTTAGTCCGGCTCCAAGCTGAATAAATCCACTACAAAAATTAATAATTTGTGATTGTTAATAACTAAATAACAAAAAATTACAAAGAATTTTTTTTTTAAAAAAAAAGGTTGAGTAAACTTACGTAAATAAAGCCATTTCTTGTTTGACTTTAAAAATATATCGAATAAATGACAAAAACAATATAAATATCAAGCGAATTGGATTGAATTCATTAAATTAATTGAAAGAATAATACTTACGACCATCAGAAATTAAGACGGATACGACCAGCCCGTAAATACCAATAATACCAGCCATAACAATTGGAACAATGGCTTTCATAACCAAATCAGGACGTAAGACACCCATAGCCGATAACCCTACACCAGCTTTTGCTGTGCCATATGCTGCTCCAAAACCTTTAGAGCAAATTATAAATTAATACATAGAATTTCATGTAAAATAAATTCACTTTTTAAAGAAATCTGAATTTTTAACAGCATGGTCGAATATTCTCTTAAAGAGAGAAATACTTTTATCCTACATCTTTAGAATTCATGCAACAAATAACGTCCTTTAAGTCGAGTAAAAGAAATATTACTTACAGGTAAATACAATAGCAGAAGTACATCCCAGGGCACCAAATATTGGGGCATAGACGGGACTATTTTGTTTTATTATAATGAAATTAAAAACATTAGTTAAAGGAAAAGAACGAATTAAACATGATGTTGTACTAATACCCACCAATAGTTAGGTGTTGGTGCTGGTGCGGCCATTTTATTATTTTATTATAAGCTGGGTTTTTAAAAGATTAAAAAATAAAGCGTTGAGAAAAAAATTTTTTAAAAAGGTAGGTAATTCGTGATAAGAGGTTAGGAGGAAGAAATTAAACAAACAGCAAAGAATCAGTTCGTTAATGAAGAAAAGAAAAAAAACCCGATTTTTTAAATAAAATTCCTACGTTTTTTAATTTGAGAGATTGAATTTTTGTGGAATGGGATTGTAGTTTTTAGGTACTGAGATGAAAGATGATAGATAAAGATATTTCATTGGCCAAGTCAGCTTAATTAGGGCAACGTCATAAGTTACACGTTAAACAAATAATTGACGCCCAAAAAATATAATCTTGATTGTGTATTGATCATACAGATTTATTTTTTTCTTCTTTCTCAAATGATTATAATTAAGATCAAAAAATACATTCATCAGTGATCTTTGATAAAAAAAAAAGCCTTGATAACTTTTTTTTCCGACATCAAATCTATCGACTTTCATTATACTTCTTGCATGGGCTTCTCCGTTACTTTACTCCAATATTTTAAATTAAATAATTTAAATACATATATATTATTATATTTTTGAAAATTTATCGTGATGGACGATAGGATTGAAAATTTGATTGGAATATTAACCGATAATGCGGGAACGAAAATTATTTATTAATTTTTACAATTATATAAGTAATAAAATGTTTTCATCTTCATTTTGTATATCATTCTCATCTGTTTCCATGGGAATAGAATCATTTTGTTGGTATTTTATCGCGTGTGGTCTTGAATCATTCATATATTCTTTAAAAGCATTTAAAGCTTGCTAGAATGTATTAACAAAATTAGTTTATCATACTATTATTAATTAATTAGTCGATTAAGGTGAATTTCGAACCTGATAAGCATCTTTCATAGGGTCAAGCAAAGTCGCCTTGATATTTATATTTTGAACCTTATCTAAATGTCCTGCTTTCCTTAACATATCTTTGAAATATCTTACCTGATGATTTTACAAGAGAAAGATAAGTAAATTAAACCTTTATCTTGATGTGGTAATGAAGCATTTTTCTTACCTCTTGTGTTTCAACAAGACTATATGCATCCCCATTACGCCCAGCACGCGCAGTTCTACCAACACGATGTACATACTTTTTCATATAAATAGGGTTATCATAATTAATCACTGTATCCACTCTATCTAAGTCCATGCCTCGAGCTATCAAATCCGAGCATATTAATCTATCAAAAAGTTCCCGTTAGAATCGAGTTACTGAATGATTTATTTTGGAGTTATTTATACTCACAAACGAATATCGCCACGTTTGAACTTATTTAAAATATTTTTCCTTTCATCTTTTGTTAGATCACTCGAATATTCTGCCGCAATTATCGATCCCGTAGAAATAATCATATTATCGTTTTCTTGTATGGACTCTTTGAAATTCGAATTCTCAAATAATTGAATTAATTTAGCAAGTCTATGCGCGGAGTCTACGGATTTTGTAAAGCAAAGTGCAGATTTTATATGGAGATTGTGAAGAAGGTGAAGAACAATGAGAGGTTTCATTGACGATGACGTAACGATCATGAATTCCTACAAAATAACGGGTCAAATAAAATTCTTTTAAACGCAGAGATTTTAATAAATTGTAGAACGATCTTACTTTCAATGTAGTTGGAAGTGTATATTTGATTTCGCCTTCCTCTTTATTTAAGGATTGAACAGAAATATATTGTGGATTAACCAAGCGTAAACTTGCAATTTTGGCTGGGTTACGTGTGAGAGTTGCTGAAAATAACAACTTCTGAACCTTTTCGCCATAATTGAATAAAAAAACGTAAAACTTAAGCATTCGGTGGGGTTCATTTTAAACAAGGCAACCTACCGCAGACACTTTTGTTTCCGAAGCATCCATTTTCGGGAGATTAAATAAAGCACCCATAATCGAAGACGATATCGCGTCATCATTATTAAACGAGGCTCTAAATATAACAACCCAAGTCAACTATGGATTTTGCAAATGATATACAAGTCGTGAAAACCAACCCAATAGAATCAAGGTTAATTCCAATTGTATCTTTCCCACTTTCCACACTGTTTATTTGCTGTGTAGACCTAAGGATATGGATCAACCAATCCTGATAACTTTGATTAAGTAACCGATCGGCTTCATCGATAATCTATGAAAATTTCAAGTCAATAATAGAATAAAATATAAAAAATAAAATAGCTATGATAAAATTACGCACCAGAAATCGTAAATGCTGTAAAGTAAAATTGGGCGTCATTGACAAATGCTCAATTAATCGACCAGGTGTTGCTATTAATATATCAATCTTACTTTTCCCTCCCATAAGTCTATAGGTTAAGATTGCGTTAATTATGATACCAATTTGCAACAATACGTTTTGAAATACTGACTCACAATTCCGACGAACTAAAAACTATTTGTTCTTGTTCATGGATGAACGACTGTTGACCCGTCACTACGCCTATCTTAAAGTCGAATATTTTGAATTTTAATTTCAGTCATATAAAATGCGATTAAAAGAATTTAAAACATGAAAGATCACCTTCAAAGATGTTCCTTTACAGAAAGCGATAAAGGTTTCTTTAACTTGTGCTACCAAATCCCTGGTTGGGAGAACAACAAGCGCTCTTAAACGTGTTATTATGCGTTTGGAAAGAATCTAACATTTTGACAATCAGCATTTTAGATATTAGAATCATTGTCCCAATCGATTATGAATATATCGTACCTCAATAATAGGAAGAACGTAGGCAAGTGTTTTCCCACTTCCCGTTGGAGCAGAGACGCAAATATCACCAGGATGCATATGAACATCTGATAATCTTCGATTGTGTATCAACAAAGGAATGACTGCTGTCTGAACTATGTGAAACAAATTGAAATTATAGGAATTAATTGATTTCGTCAAAGGAACGCTGTATATTGGTATTTCAAAATCAAATAATTAATCACTAATGAATTGTTAACCTGCAAAACATTCATTGATTCCTAATGTTTTACATCGATTTCTCAATCGATCAGATAACCCGAGAGATGAATCGTCAATTGGGAGCGTTGTTTCTGGGTCGATGACGGTAGGATTTGCCAGCCAGTCTGGTATTCCCAGTAACTTGACGGCAGCTGTTTCTTGAGGTGTCTGTTTTGGCTTATCAAAAGTTGGAAAGGCATGCAATACTTTAAAATCTTCAATGTGCCCCTCTTCGTATTGTTCTTGGTGTATTAGGTTTAGGTTTAATCCTTCATCTTCTAGTTCATTTTCTTTAATTATTGTATCAATTTCAAAAGTATTTGTAATATCTTCATTATTCTTTGCATTTCCCTTGTGACTTTCCGGTTGTACGGTTTTTTTCAGGTCCGCTTGCGTTTTTTTGGAAGCCTTTTCTTTTGTGGTACGTTTTCTCTTAAATTTATCATTGATTTTAACTAAGCGTTCATTCGCCAAGGAGGAATTTCCTTGCGAGGATTCTTCTTCATATCTTTGTATTTGAAACATCATACAAATAGATAGACGAATCAAAAAAAAAAAAACTCGAAAATTTTTTGAGATAATCAGGTTTTTGATAATCTAAACAAAATTTCGATAATCAAATAGCATTCAACTTTTGCAAAGTTCGTTCGAAGTTAATTATGTCTCAACAAGGTATGTTCAAAAACAATATATATATATTATTCTTTTCGGGAACAATGAAAAGGCTGACGAAGCGTAAATAAATGGCGCAGTAATTCACAAAATTTTTAATAAATCAATTTCTAAAAAAGCAATACTCTCGGTTTATGATAAAACTGGCTTGATTGAGCTTGCAAAGGAACTTAATGACCTAAATGTGCGTCTCATTGGTTCCGGTGGAACAGCCAAAAAGGTCCGGGAAGCTGGTATTCCTATCTCGTATGTAATCAATACTCATAAAAATATTATAATTATAAGGAATTTATCAATCAAATTTTTTTTTTATAAAAAAAATCATGCTAATTAATAATTAGGGATGTATCTGAGATAACGAACGCTCCTGAAATATTAGGTGGCCGTGTTAAAACCTTACACCCTGCAGTTCACGGTGGTTCGTATTTAAACATCACGTGGTAAGTATAAATATGCTTTCTATTAATGATTAATTAATGAATTGCAGGTATCCTCGCTCGCAATATTCCGAGCGATGAAGCTGATCTTGTTAAACAAAATATCAATAAGATCGATATTGTCGTATGCAACCTTTATCCTTTCAAGGAAACAATAGCAAAAGAAGGTATCAGCATGGCAGATGCTGTTGAAGAAATTGATATTGGTGAAGATCGATTCAATATTTACTCTTTTGAACAAGCATTATGAGCAAGAATAGTTGATTCATGTTCATATTAATTTCGTTAGGCGGTGTTACCTTGCTGAGAGCTGCGGCAAAAAACCATGCTCGTGTTACGATCCTTTCCGATCCCAAAGATTACTCTAAACTCATAGCTGAACTAAAGAGTGGAGGCGTTTCCGAAAACTCGCGTCAATTATTCGCTTTAAAGGTAAAGACAATTCATTATATATTTATTATAAGGTCATTATTCGGATTGTATGTTAACTTGAACGTATGTAGGCTTTCAATCATACAGCTGATTATGATGAAGCAATATCCGATTATTTCCGGCAACAATACACCAAGGATATTTCGCAGCTAACCTTGCGATATGGCACAAACCCACATCAAAAACCTGCCCAAGTCTTTGTAAAAGACGGACAACTTCCAATTAAAGGTTTAATTTATTTTCATGTAATAGAAAGGATTACTTAGATATCTGGTAATATTGTTGATTATCAAAATATTTTTTAGTTTTATCTGGATCACTTGGTTATATCAACCTTCTCGATGCTCTTAATGGATGGCCTTTAGTCAAGGTTCTTGTGACTTTCACATTCAAAATTTGAATCGTAAAACAATGTTAACACTAATTTCATATGTTAGGAATTGAAAGCTGCCCTTAAGCTTCCTGCTGCCGCTTCATTTAAGCACGTTTCTCCTGCTGGAGCTGCAGTTGGGATTCCCTTGAGTGATATTGAGAAAAAGGTTTATTTTGTAAATGATCTAAAAGAATTATCACCCTTGGCCAATGCGTATGCTCGTGCCCGAGGTGATTTAAGTTTTCTATATCCTCTACAATAGCTTTCTAAGCATTCTAACGGGCAATTAATCCTAGGTGCGGATAGAATGTCTTCTTTTGGAGATTGGATCGCCTTGAGTGATACTGTTGATGTACCCACCGCAAAAATTATATCACGTGAGGTATGTTGATGTGAGTTTATACAGACCGTCTCTATACCATACCAATTTTATGTTAACTTGTAGGTATCTGATGGTATAATCGCACCTAGTTACGAAGCTGAAGCTCTTGAAATCCTAAAAAAGAAAAAGGGCGGGAAATATACCGTTGTTCAGGTCTGTTACATTGATCAAATCTTTTAATATGATTATGTAGAAAATTTAAATGTACTATGATATTATAATAGATTGATTCTAATTATGAACCACCTGAATTTGAAACACGTCAAGTTTACGGATTAAATCTAAAGCAAAAACGTAACAAAGTTCAAATTGACGCGAAATTATTTGAAAACGTTACAACAAAGAATCAAAATGTAAGCAAGTTTCTACTTATTACAGTAAACTTTCTTATTATGAACGTGATTTTTAATCGGCATAAACGTTTAGCTTCCCGAATCAGCAATTACCGATTTGCTTGTTGCTACGATCGCTTTGAAGTATACGCAGTCAAATTCTGTATGCTATGCAAAAAATGGTATGGTAATTGGATTGGGTGCCGGACAACAATCGCGTATCCACTGTACAAGGCTGGCGGGAGATAAGGCAGATAATTGGTGGTTACGTCATCATCCAAAAGTTGTGGGTTTTGATTTCAAGAAAGAATCCAAAAGGGCTGACAAGAGTAATGCAATCGACTTGTATATTCTTGATAAGATTGGCGAGGTGATACAAAATTATTGGACGCATGGTTTTTTTCTTTGATACATTTGATTTTAATGCTTATTCCCATTGATCTTGTAGGGTCTTGAACGCGCTTCATGGGAATCACAGTTTAATACAGTTCCTGAACCTTTAACAAAAGAGGAACGTGTCTCACATTTAGCATCGTTATCCGGAGTTGCACTTTCATCAGATGCTTTCTTCCCTTTCTCTGATAACATTCACAGAGCACATCAATCCGGTGTTTCTTATATTGCCGCCCCAAATGGATCGGTGCAGGACGAAGAAGTTGTCAAAGCAGCCGATGAACATGGAATGGTTCTAGCGCATACTAATTTAAGATTATTTCATCATTAAAAAATAATGTCGATAATTATGATCAAATTATTAAATATATTAAAAAGGGGGAGAGAGAAATAAAACCATAAAATTTTTTGGATAACATATTTAAAAGTAAGACGTGTTTTGTTCATTTAATTTAAAAGCTAAAAAACATGGGAATAATGATTACCCATATCACGTGATTCATACGATCGTGTTTACGTTCTCGATAAGGGAAACGTTCTTTGAATAAATCGAAATTGAAATCGACTGTGGCATTCCGTGGCTTCATCTGATGATATGTGTCTTTACTTTCATTATTTTATTTGTGATACACATGTTCAATGTTGTGTAACTTGTTATGATGCTTTTATTATAAAGTTACTATCAACTTGTCGAAATATTCAAAATTTTGCCTTAAATACGAAAAACTTTAATTGACTTTTCTCAAGAAAATTATGAGTTCATATAATTATTCAAGAGATCGTTCACATGCCTCAAGGTCATACTCTTCAGACCAACAGCCTCAAGGTCAACCACCTTTATTACCACCACTTTCTTCTACACGTTCTTCGTTAAATCACTTATTGAATTCTTCCGAAGAACAACAAAGTTACTTACCACCTCCAATATCACAACACAATACCCCACAACACTATCCACAACAAGCAATGTCTTTTCCCCCGTATCATTCTCAACCGTCTAGTAATTCACACTACAGACATAATCATGCGGATTATCCTCCATCTTTGTCACACTCGATGCCTTTACAACCTCAAGAAATCGTTTATAATTATTCCTGGGGTGATTATTCAGAACCTCCAGCACGTCAAGTAAGTTTTTAATAATTTATCTTTACAATGCGCGTGTATTCCATTGGTTATTAAAGTTTCCATTCTTACTTTTTAACAACGTAAATTTAAATTTTCTTTATTAATTAGTTACCAAATTCCTCCTATAAAATGGATCAAGGTGAGAAGATAATTAAAGATACAATTGATATCTTCGTGTGAAAGTTTAAAAATGAGAACAAAAAAAGGACTTCAATGAATACTTAGCTAACAATAATACATTCATGTTTTTTTCCTCTTCTAGCACATCAAAGACCGTTGACATTTTTTCATACGGCAGTAAATCAAGCTCCCGTACATCGTATTCACGAAGGAACCGGTATAATTCCGCAAGAGGTAATTATCATTCTGCATTACAACGTCATTTTGCGAAACTATATAATTTCACACATATTATTATTATTATTATTATTATTATTATTTTAGACATTATTGCGCCAATCACCAACCTTAATGTCAATACCACAACTTTTGAGTAGAGATCCGAACGAAGATTCGGGGTATTCATATTCAAAATCACAAAATAATTCTGGTGGTGTACGTGAAGATGATGTATATGGCAGAAGATCAACAATAGCACAAACAACAACAGATAGCACTGATGATAAAGACAGTGCTGCTACAGTAACTGATGTTAACACAGATATTGGTGTCCGAGATTCAGGACATTCAGGAGATACAACAGAAGAAGAACCTAATCTTCCGCCATCGTCACGAAAACTTTCAGACCAAAAGTCCGGTTTAGTAGTGGTAAATTTTATTAATTGGTGGAAAGATTAATTAATAAATCAGGGAATGACCTTTATACTTGAATTAACATTTACTTTTTTTGTAATCAATTTAAGAAATTAAAAACAATTCAAAACCCTGCACAAACGCAAAAAAATACATCACGAATATCAGAAGATCAAGAATCGGCTAATGCTACAAAAGTCACTCAGTCATCTCCAGTTACAAAGCCTAAAACTACTCGAGGTCGTAGAGCGGCAAGTTCTTCATCAGTAGGCTCTGTATCACAGTCTTCTCAAGTTCAAAATCCTACAAAAGGTACGCGAGCACGTAGAACGGCAAGTTCTTCATCCATCGGTTCAGCCTCTCAGGCCTCTCATGCTACTAAACCTGTAAAAATAACTCGGATTCATAGAACTGCAAGTTCCTCTTCTATTGGTTCAGTATCGCAGGCATCTCAAGCGCAAGAGGTTACATCTCAGTCTAAGCAAAAAATTCAACAGAATCAGAAAATTAAGCAACAGCGTTATTCCGCTAATACTAAACCACCAGGCAGATCAGAACCTTCTTTATCGTCACGTTCAAACAAGAATACTCTGATACAGCGTAAAGATATCGGGCATACTTCTGGTTCGTCAACATTAACTGCTGTGGATATGAAACCTAAATTTGAATTGACTGAATCAAGTAGTGGTTCTTCAAGTAACAGTGATAAAAGTGACTTCGAGGATAGCTCGGATTCCAGTCTAGAAAATGAGTATAGTGAAGATGTTGTGAAATATATGGTTCAATTACATCAGCGTACCAAACGTACTATAGATGCTTATGAAAAACGATGTAGAGTAAGTAATTTTTTTGAAATTAAAGTCATCTCAATCATAATTTTTAACTAGCGGATTTTTTCATACTTTAAATTTAGGCAAAGAGAGAAAAGTTGCGCAAGAGATTCTTATTTCGTAATGCTAATCGCAAAGATATTGTTAAGTTAATGGGGACCGAGAATATTAAGAAAAGACGAAAGCGAATTCCACGTAAAGTCAAGAAGATTGATTCAAAACGATTTACTAGGAAACATGAATATGATGTAATGATTCAGTCGTCAATTCGGAGTTTGCTTTTATCAATAAGAAAGATCTAACAAACTTTGTTAAAATTATAGAGCGAAACCGAAGAGCAAAGGCGCGAAACTCTTTCTTTGAAGATTCAGAAACAAAAGGAAGCATATGAACTCGAGGAGCGAAGAAGAATATGGAAAGATATTGTGCGCAATGCAATACCTAGAGTAAGTTTTCTACTTATTTTTTTCTCCTTTGACCTATCTATTCATATATTTAATAATTTTGATATTGTTATCAGGTACATAAGATTGTAAATCAATCTATTACCTTTCGAACAAACAATGCTCGCAAGATAGCTCAGATTTGTCAGAAGGAAGCTCGTAAAGCTACTACCAAATGTTACAGATCTCCAAAAGATATTCAAACCAAGGCTAAACAGGCAATGCGACAGGTACTGTTATTATAGCGTATAATTATGAAATAAATTATTTAATATAATAATTGATCTTTTTCCATTTAATACTATAGATGCTCATGTTTTGGAAACGTAATGAAAAAGAAGAACGCGAATTGCGCAAAAAGGCTGAGAAGGAAGCTTTGGAAAAGATGAGAATCGAGGAGGAATTACGAGAAGCTAAAAGACAAGCGCGTAAACTCAATTTCCTTATCACACAAACCGAACTATATAGCCATTTTGTCGGCAAAAAAATTAATAGTACGTATTTATTTATTATAAATGTTTTTTGCCATGATTCGAGTTAATTACATTTTTTTATTAGCCGATGATGATCATGGAGAGTCTTCTGTATCCGTTGTCGTTGCAGCTAGCACTCAAGAATTTTCACTTATCAATAATTACACGGAAATCGACGCCGATTTAGACTCTATGCCACCTACTTCATTCAAGGATATCAATTTTGACGAAGGTACTACAAGCGACAAGAATAGAATATTATTTTCAAATTAATTGTTAATATATATATCTTTTACCCTTTTGTTTTTTTTAGAGGATGATATTGCACTTGTAGCTAAAGCTCGTGCTAGCGCCAAGAGTGCTCTTGCGCAAGTTAAGGAACATACCAAGATTTTTGATGGTGAAAGAAAAGCTCAACATGCAGATATTTCATTATCTAATCAAGATTGTATGTTAATTTATTAGGTTTATGATTTTTTGCACTGCTTTTTACTTATAATTTATATTTCTTGTAAAAGTGGATCATATGAACTTTCAAAATCCTTCAAGTATGCCATCGGGCGCAGAGATTAAACAACCAACTTTACTTGCAAAAGTTACTTTGAAAGATTATCAGATAAGGGGATTAAATTGGTTAGCTAATCTCTATGAACAGGTTTATAATTTATTTAATTACTATATATTATTGTATGATTATTAAAGCATTATCCTAAAATCTAAAATTATAATAAATCATAAGGGTATTAATGGAATATTGGCCGATGAAATGGTAATAATATACATATATATATGTATTTATTTATTATTTCAAATAAACATTTTGAGAACTATAAATAAATAAGAATTTCCGATAACTTAATTTGTAGGGTTTGGGAAAAACGGTCCAATCTATATCATTGATGGCACATCTTGCAGAAGTAAGTTTCTGATTGTTTAAGTTCTATTATTTAGTTTAAAAAAAAAAATTGGTTTTTTTTAAAAAAAAATCCGTTCTTTTTATTTTTATTTTTTTAAGACACATAATATCTGGGGTCCGTTTTTAGTTATTGCTCCAGCATCAACCCTTCATAATTGGCAAAAAGAAATTTCTGAGTTCCTTCCTAGCTTCAAGACATTACCATATTGGGGCAATCCTAAAGATCGAAATGTGCTGCGGAAAACTTTGAATAAAAAGAATATGATTTTCAATGCTGATGCGCCTTTCCATGTCGTAATTACAAGCTATCAACTGGTAAATAATCATACTTAAATTTTATGCTCTTTTTATCGATATTAACTAAATCGAAATCGATAGATTGTTCAAGATAAGACGAATTTCGAGAGAACTAAATGGCAATACATGATTTTAGATGAAGCACAAGCTATCAAGAGCTCTTCGAGGTAAATATCTAAGTAGTGTAATTTATACATTTAGCACTTTCTCACTTATGTTATTTCCTTATTTTAGTGCTCGATGGAAAACTTTACTTGGATTCCAATGTCGCAATCGACTTTTGTTAACTGGTACACCAATACAAAATAGTATGCAGGAATTATGGGCGCTTCTACATTTTATTATGCCAACGCTTTTTGATTCTCATCAAGAGTTTAGTGAGTGGTTCTCTAAAGATATCGAAAGTCATGCTGAAAACAAAGGGTCACTAAACGAACATCAACTTAAGCGATTGCACATGATTTTAAAACCTTTCATGTTGCGTCGTGTTAAGAAGAACGTTCAGAATGAACTTGGTGATAAAATTGAAAAAGAAGTATATTGTAAATTGACCGCAAGACAACGAATGCTGTATCGTGGATTACGGGAGAAAATTTCAGTATCCGAATTATTGGAAAAGGCTGCCACATTACCCGATAATGACAGTGTTGATAGCTTGATGAATTTGGTTATGCAATTCCGTAAGGTTTGCAACCATCCAGAATTGTTTGAAAGAGCAGATGTTGTATCACCTTTCTCATTTTGTAAATTCAGCTTAACTTGGATGATATCGCGCGAAGGAGAAAATTTATACCTACCTTATTCGACAAAAAACATGATCAAATATGAGATACCTAAAACGTTATATCGACATGGTGGTATGTATTTCTTGATGATTATTGTGACTTAAATAACGATACTTATATGTGATATTTTTTTTATACGAACGGTAGGTATTTTGTACGTTCCCAGTTATAATTCTAATACGGGTTCTCGAACTAAAATACTTGATCATTTGATGAATATCTGGCAACCAGATTATATAAATGACTCCTTTTACGATAAAGGCAGTAAGTTAAATTTTAATTTATGTAAACTGTGACTAAGTCACTATTTTATCAAACTCTTTAAATTTATCTTCAACATTTTAATTAATTTATTTTTTTTAGACACTTTTGCTTTCCTGAAGTTTATGGATACTACTCCTTCAGACGTATCAAAAATTTTCTTTGGTCATATGATAAAAAGATGGGTGATGCACCTTTTGCAAAGGGCAAGACGTTCGCGAAGAAAATTTTACTTGACTCAGGATGACGCAAGGTATGAACAATACAAAACATAATACTACAATCCTTTTCTTATGAATCTTCATTTTATTCTGAAAAAAATTAATCGTGTATTTTTTAATAGCTATCCAAACGCGCCAGTTAATACTTATGCTCGTTTTTTGATCACAGAAACATCATCAAATATCTCTCTTATCAATATTAAAGAATCGTCAGTCATGAGTAATTTAACAAACATATTTGCGAACTCGGTCCGGTATGCGCTAGCTGTATTAGATCCGTGTTATATACCAAAGGTGATTGCTCCACCCATTGAACCTATCTGTTATGACAAGTGTTTTTACAATGATCAAGAACGAATTATGTTTGACAATTCAATAAGAGCTACACTTATTGGTGTTAATCAATTATTAAATGAGAGAGACCGAGTTGCCAGTCCCATTGGTCAATTTTTAACAACTTCTGGAAGAAAGGGTATAATCGGACGACCATTATTAAGAGGCCAAGGCTTTTCATACATGCGTGTCCCCGGTGTGTATTAAATATTATTTATTATCCTCCCTTTTCATATGATGGAAAATCAATTAAGTATCCCTCCCTTTTTTTAGCCGTGAAAAAATTAATTATGGATTCTGGAAAATTATTCAAGCTTGATAAACTTCTTGAAGAGCTTAAAACTGGTGGACATCGTGTTTTAATTTATTTCCAAATGACACGTATGATAGACTTAATGGAAGAATACCTTTCATATCGTCAATACAAGTATTTGAGACTCGACGGCTCTTCAAAAATTTCAGATCGTCGCGATATGGTCGAAGATTGGCAAACAAAGTAAATTCATTTCAACTATAATCAACCACCTATACTTGTTTGGATATTAATTTTTTCGTTTTATAATTTTTAAAACATGATCCAGGCCCGATATCTTCATATTCTTATTAAGTACCCGAGCTGGTGGACTTGGAATAAACTTGACCGCAGCAGACACAGTCATTTTTTATGACAGTGATTGGAATCCCACAGTTGACCAACAGGTTTGTGTCAAAATAATATTGTAACGAATGAAAATAATATAATTGAAAAAATATACTAAAATATACACTTTGTAGGCTATGGACCGTGCACATCGTTTAGGTCAAACAAAACAAGTGACAGTATATAGGCTAATAACAAAAGGGACGATCGAAGAAAGGATATTACAACGAGCTAAACAAAAAGATGAGGTAAATACTTGTATTTTTGAGATTTTATTATTTAATTCAAGTTCACAACTAACAATAACCTCAATCATAAATAGATCCAAAAGGTCGTTATTTCCGGCGGTGAATTCAAGCAAGTGGACTTCAAGCCACGTGAAATCGTGTCTTTGCTTCTGGAAGACGATGAACTCGAAGCCAAACTCCGCGACCAACAATCAAAACGCAAGAATGAAGAAGAAGACACAAAGAAAAAAACTCGTTCAAATAAACGCAGAAAGAAGGAAACGAATTCCGCGTCCGTCGTTGATTCATCAAAAAGCCTTGAAGATTTATGGCATGAAGGGGAACCTCCAATGGCGGAAACAGAAGGCAGCGGCGTTACGACACCAGCTTCCTCAGTTGGAGGAAATAAAAGAAAGGCAAAGGCGGCACCAAAGCCTGCGCCTGTTAAACGACGCTCAACTAGAACTACCCGTGGAACAAAGACTCAGACACCTGTCTCTGAACCTATGGATGTTGATTCATAACGATAGGATCTGTGATCCATTTTTTTTAAAAAAAAAAAAAAAATTAATTTTATATACTTGCAATCTTTGTGATCCATTCATAAATCAAATTTATATTATAAAAAGTAGGGGATCACTTTTAATAATTTGCCTTATTATACAATAAATAAATAAATAAAATAAAATAAAATAATATGTAAATTTGTAGAATAATCTTATAAAAAATAATAAATAAAATTATAATTAATTGCCGGTTTAAAATAAAAAAAAAATCAGCTATATTATTATACTTTAAACATAGAAAAATTTTTGCAAATTAAAAAATTGTCTTATAAGTAAACTCAACCAGTATAGTAAGAATTATGTTACTTAAAGCAAGAAATATTTTTTGATACAAAATGATTTGGATTTGATTTATTTGGTATATAGAAAGATTTCTGGAAAAATTAGGTTCAGAGTAAAGATGCTTTCTTAAACTATTTTTAGGAAATTTGAGTTTCAAGTTATTTGAGAAACTATTTGTTATAATAAATATCTTTATTAAAAGTCATTTTAAAGGTTTCGAAAATTTTATAAATTTTTAAGTTACACATCATTAATTCATTAATCTAACATCAAAACATTAATGTTTAAATCTTATTAAAATTTTCTTAAAATCTGATTTTTCCAATTATTAGAATCCGAATTGTTAATCTATAATTTTTATTATATTGATTGATTATATTTGTAGCTTTTTCTTAATTACAGTAATAGATATATTACATTAGTTATTTTCATTACTTAAATCAAGGATTAGTTAATTAATACCATACTAAGTTAAATGTTTTTTACTATATCATATTTAAAATACAAAAGTTTCATTATTTTATTATTATTTTTATAAACAATATACTAATATATTATCAATAATTATCAGATATCCATTAATCTAATAATTTAATATATCAATATACATTTAATTCTTAATATAATAAATCCTAAGATTTGAAACTCGATTTTTTTATAAGATTATAATAAATTTTTAAAGAATTTAATTGGCTAGTTCATTATAACAAGATATATTTAATATATTTAATTGGTTAAATAAGTTCTGTTTATTTAACCAATAATCAATTTACTAACAATTATTTCATTAACAAATGATTTATTAACAATCGTTTTACTAACAAAATCATTTTGTTAACAGTATCATTTCACTGAAAATTATTTTATCAACATTTAAAAAATATTAATTTTAATTAAATTAATATAAAGTAAATATGCACATTTAAATTTTTAACAAATTTGATTATTTGATATTTTTATTTATTTCTATTTAATGTAAAATATTAAAAAAGTATATAAAATGAATAAACAACTACAAACTATCTAAAATGAAAGATTATAAGCAATTTCTTAAAAAAATTCCATAAGTGATAAGTTTTCACAATCATTATATACTATTTGAATTTAATTTTCATATTTACGATTTTTTCTTCTTTGTTGAGGTCATAATGTTACTCACAAAATCAATTCTATATTAAATTGAATTTGATTTGCTTATTTTGTATATCTTTAATAATTTTAAATATGTTCACATATATATAATTTACTAATATTTCACATCTTCTATATCAAGCTTCAACAGAATTTTAGGTTTGAAAAAATGCATATTCAATATTATTTGTAACTGATTAAAATAAAAGAAGTAATAATAGGCTAGTTCAACATTGATCGATTGATATTTAGATTGCAAAAAATAATATCCAATTAAATTTGCGATCAAAAATTCATAATTGAGATTACTAATCGCATGATTATTGTTAAATAAAATTTTTTTTGAACTATTTGTTTAAGCTATTAGTTTAAACCATTTAATTCCACTTTTTTTTGTATTAAAAATATGTCAGAACATAGAAAGGTAAAAAATTTATTATCTTTTTATATTCTTAAAGCTTATCAAGATATGGAAGATGAAGATTTATTTGAAGGTGAAAATTCAAGTAAAGAAAAAGAAGATGAAATTGTAATTCTTGGTTTAACTTTATTACTTGGAATACAATATTTTGAGTAAAGAGATTATGTAATAAAATCAAAAGATTGAAGGTGTAATATTTTACTAAGTTATAATAATATCAGATTTAAAAAAATAATGAAAATATATTCTATAAATTTTCAAAAACTAATATTAATATTAAATTCTCTTCCAATTTTTCAAAATAATAGTAATAATTTACAAGTCTTTGTCGAATTACAACTTACAGTTTTTTTGAGAAGGATTAGTTCTAAAGAAAATATTTTTGAAATATATTTAAGGTTTGAAATTGCTAAAAGAACTGTTTATTTATATTGTAAAAGAATAATAATTACAATTTCTTCATTAAAAAAACTTTAGTTAAGTAATTAACAAATAAAACTAAACAAAGTATATATGAAGGGTTTAAAAATATTAGTGGAATGGAAAATATAATAGGTGCAATAGATGAAAGTCATATAGTATTAGCAAATGCCACAATTGGAGTAAGAAAAAAAATATTCTATATAATTACAAAGAATTGCAGATCATAAAAGCATATTATAAATTATAAGATTAGGTGACCTAGTTCAATTCATGATACTAGAAATTCATGTTTTTATCTTAATGCTTCTAAAATTATTAAAGATAATAAATTTTTACTTGAAGATTCAGCTTATTCTATATTATCTTTTTTAATTAAATCTTTTAATTTCTTTACAAATACAATTAGAATTTGTTTAATTATACAAGAATTTAGTTTTTATCTGTTATATAGGACCTTTGTAATAGAAAAAGAATAAACTGCCAGAAAAAAAAAAAAAAAAAATTAATTTTATTTTTATATGCTAAATATGATTTTTAAGCTAAAATATGTTCAAATTTAGTATTAACTCATTTTTGATTTTTCTGGCAGTTTCTCTCCTTTTTATTATAAAAGCCTATATAGTAAAGTAGTACAATATAATGATACAAGTTAGTATAAATTAAAGATGCCAGCCGAAACTCCCTCAAAATAATTTAGTCATATCCCTTACTATGTTTTTAATATAGTTTCAGCTAATTTCGGGTTTCAGGGTTTCGTTGTACCACTCACTATGTTTTAATATAGTTTCGGCTATTTATTAATTGCCTTTTTTTGAGTTTTGTCTCTCATCTTTTGTATAAACGAATAAAAAAAAATATTTCTGTACTTAAATAAATAGATACCCAAAAAAAATTTGATTTTCATATACAGTCAAACCTCTATATAACAATACAGCTGTTTTGAGAAAAAAATATCGGTATATCAAGTTATCAGTATATTAAGAAAATTTTATATACCGATATTAC
>CAMKVN010000283.1:0-33498 GCA_946474995.1 Funneliformis geosporum | reverse complement strand
TAAGAGAAATAAATTAATCATAGACAAATTTGCATAAATTCAAAATTGTGTAAAGAATTTACTTGTAACATTTGTAACATCACACTAGGGGGGAACCGATCCGATCATATGACAGATCCCAGTCGTTTACTAATTGAGATCCGGACTCAAAATCAAGTCATGTGATATAGTAAATCGGTTCCGAACCAATTAACGTATTCCGGTTAAATACTAACAAAAATTTTTAGCAATCTGGAAAATAAATGAAAAAACCAATCTTATAATACATTATTGTTTTTTTAGAAGAATAATCTTAATGCTATATTATTTATAACATCAAAACTTTTAAGCTTTTAATCAACCTTTTTCTTATCAAGTAATATATATGGTTATGATCTAAGAAAATCAAGTTCTGAGAATTTTTTAATAAAATTAAGATTTTGATTGCATTTTAATTTTTATTACATTTAGATTAAAATGTAATAAAATATTAATTTTAGTCAAAAATTTCTCAGAACTTGATTTTCTTAGATCATAACTATATCTTTAAGATTTTATTCTTATAGTTAACGTTACCAATGTTAGAAAAAAAGTATTTATACTAGTTTGTCTTATAAATTGAATAATTTTAAAAATATTTTGTAACATAAAAGTTACACAAAATAATCTGTGATATAATGAACTGCTATAAAGCTTAATGAAGTAATAGATCATTAGCCCATTATAGTATGCATGACCTTCTAAATTAGAAATTCTAAGAAAGAAAAAAAAAATAATGTAAAGATTAATTATAGGAATAATGTAATAATATAAAACAATTAGACAATAAGAATAATCAATAATATTTAATAATAATTATATTATAGTTCTAATAGGATTATTTTATAATAATTAGATAATAATTATTCAATCATTATAAAAATATTATAACAGAATTATATAGTATATAGAATAAAATAAAGAAATTGTTATATAGAAATATTTCCAGTACAATCAAGTTATAAGGTAATAGTAAATCATATGATTTGTAATCTAATTTTACTGGAAACACTCTCATATAGTTCTATATAAGAGATTAACCAATTAATATAAAAATTTTATTATAAATAAATTAAATTTTAAATTTTAAATCATATATAATATTTTTTTTTACTTTTTTATATATTTATAGTTGTGAATATAAATTGTTAAAAAGACTTGTAAAGTTTATTTATTATTAATAATATTTGATTTTTGATTATTAAAAATACCTTAATTTTGTTTTTTTATTATAAAATTCTTTTATTATGAATTATCATTAGTAGTATATCCTATTACAAATATCTTATTATGTTATTAAACTTATAATAAGCTTATAAATATCTTATTATAAATATTCTGTTACATTATATTTGAAAAATATAAAAAAATTTATGAAGTTAACTAATAAGTGAATCCATATTTTTTAATTTAGAAACTTAATTATAAAAGTATATTAAATAAAAGTTATCAAAAAATCAAGTAAAGTATACGTCTCTTTCAAAAGCTTATAAAATTAAACTAAATTTTCCTGCTACAATCAAACTTTTATGTGATATAACCCAAATGATCTTTAAGAATTGAAAAATGTGATACAGTAAAGTGATTTACAAATGATTAATATGTGGATTGATCTATAAAATCAATGAAACAATGATCTGCATAAGTGATCTGCAAAATTAACCAGATCAGTTAATGAAAAAATAAAGTAATAGATCATTAGCCCACAACAACACACGTCACCTTCAAACTAGAAATTACAAATAATAACTTCAAGGAAAATCTAATCAAAGGCTAAGTATAAAGATGTAGTAATAATTTAAGAACAATATTTCTTACGTCTTTTTAAATATATATACAGTTGTCTCCCTTTATAGTCACGTTCTTTGGGACTAAAAATAAAAAGTATGATTATAATAAAAAGTTACTATACAGGGGGATTTTTATTTGTTATTACTAAGTGTTAGTTCTGGAAGAGTGTGACTATAAAAACATTGTGATTATAATGAGATTTTTTTATATTGCATTAATAGGTATTAGTTCTTACGAATGTGTGCTTATAATGAGGAATTTATATGATGTGATTGTACAGGAGGTGACTATAGAGAGGGATGACTGTATATTATAGTTATAGAATTATTGCATAGCGATTAGGTAGTTATTACTCAATTATTATAATAAAATTACATAAAAAGATAAGAAATTTATTACATAGTTTTTATGCAATAGATAACAATTTAGTGTAGAAATTCTATTATAAATAAGCTGAGTTTTCCATCATGTATCATCAAAAATTTAGGAAGAAGTTAAAGAGAAAAACTTAGGAAATTTGAAAGATAATTTATAAGTTAATAAAAATCTTTGCTAAATTATTTTGGCAAATCAATCACCTATGTCAAACATATTTTTGTGTTAAATTACTTTGTGTCAACCATATTTAATATTATTGATTTATTTGTGTTAATAAATCTCTTAAGTGTTAAACAATTGCTTTGTATTAACCACTATATTTAGAGTCATCAATAAGTTAAAGTATTAATATTGTGAATAAAGATAGGCATCATAATTAAGAAGTTACAACTCGGTAAGTTGCAACTTGAGTTACAACTTGGTTGCAACTCCTTGTAAATTTATTTTAATATAAAAATTCATAAAATGTTGCAACTCAAAGTATTGCAACTTAAGTTGCAACTAGTTAAAAATTTTAAAAATAATTATGGGAACTATCTTTAATTGTAAAATACTTTAAATTGAGTACCATCAACTTGGTTATAATAAGTTTATTATAATATCAACAAGGTAATTTCTCTAACTTCTTAGAAAATTACGAGTTACCTGTAATAGATTAAAAATCTTCATATTTGCCAATTCAGAAACTTAATTGTAAAAGTTATACCAATGATAATCGAAGTTTAAAGATAATTAAAGTCTCTCACAAATTACCATAAAGATTGAGCTAAATCTTACTGCTATTCAATTAATTAAGTATTTTAGTCAGCTATATTAATAATTGGATAAAAATAACAATACAGTTATTTTGAGAAAAATATCAGTATATCAAGTTATCGGTATATTACAAAAATTTTATATAATAATATTATTATATTATGTTGATCAAAATTGGTATGAAATAATAAGGCAATTAGATTTTAATATTAAATATCTTAAGAAAAATAATAATTTTAAAGCAATATTATTTAATAAATCAATTATTAATAAAAAAACTCTTTCCCAAACTTCTCAAAAACAAACGAAAAAGATTGACAATAAAAGTAATGCTCGTTACCCATTCAACTTTAACAAAGAAAAATCAAAGAACTAACAATAAAAACAAATGAACTAACTCCTCTAATGACAGTAAAACTTCTAACTCTATTTCTCAAACACTTAAAAACGACGAAATGATGTCTACTTTAAAAAAGCAAAAAATGACACTACTATCCAACAACCAAAAAACAACTACAGATATTCATAACGTTATTGAAAACATAATCCTTAGCAATGATATTCCTTCTAATATGATTTCACCACCTACTAACGTCTCCTCTACTGTTGCTCCACCTCTTGAAATGGATGTTGATACATATTCAGATACCATTATTAACCCTGCTCCTACATCACTACCGAAACTAACTACCAACGACACTATGCACATAAACTTTAACGAAGATAATATGTTTGATAATACTGGTTTCAGATACATTCTCCCCTAACTAACAAAGGCAAACAACAACAATCATAGTCTAATGAAGTTGAAGAAACAGAAAAACCACATGACCAAGAACCAAAAAATGTTTCCTTCAATATAATTACTGCTCCCACACATTTCTACGTGACTGATAATGCCTCTGACGTCAAGGGAAAATCTGTGGCTGAAAAGCGCACTTTTATTAACTCCTTGTTTATCCATTTCGACAGGTATCAAGGCTCAACATACATTTCCAAATTTAGAAAATTCTTTGTTTATTTTGAATCGATGGACTCCTTACAACATACTCTTACAAAAACGCAGGAAACACAGCATAATCTTATTTTTACTATCATTGATCCTACTGTGAAACAACAACAACAACAGGATGCTGAAAAAGGCAGGATGATCAAAGTCTCAAACGTTCCACTTTTTACCAAATCAGATATAGTACGAAATTACTTCACCAAATATGAAAAGATCTCTCGTTTCTCCATGATTATCAGAGGATCCTGGCAAATCACCTTTATTACATTTAAAAATCCCGGATCTATCAAACAATTTTATGATCAAGTGTGATCAGTTTACTTCTTGGAAAATTTTTTAAGAGTTGAACCGACCGATCTCGATCCTCCACAAATTGCTTTCAGACAACAATTCAAACTGAAACTTACTGGATTACCCTATAATACTGATCAGAGGCAACTAATCAATTTTCTTGTTCATATCAAAGTCAAATCTTGTTTCATTTCACGTGACCAGCAATACCGTCTTTGACCATATGCTTTCGTTAACTTCATCAACAATGATGACCTCATCTCTGCTGCTAATTAATCCCAGAAATTTAAGGGCAAGGTCTTTTACTGGATGGCATCATCTAAAAAACATTGCAGAATTTGTGATGCCCCTGATCATGAACTAAAAGATTGTACTAATCATAAACCTGCTAACCCTTATAAACCTCTATATGATCATTTCAAGCCAAAGCAGTATAAACCGCTGAGATCCTTTCAATCTCCTAATCCAGGTTCTTATAAATCTTTTTCCCAAGTTTTACAGATCAAAAAAAATAGTTCATATAATGACAGTCTTTCTAACAATAATAAGAATAACAAGAATAGTTTACCAAAAAAAAACCTCCTAATACTACTGACACCTTTAAATTCATACAAGAGAAATTGGATAATATAGAAAACAAACTCACTCTTATAGATGATGAAATAGTTTCTTTAAAAAATTCTATTATCAAACATGAGCAGAATCAGAAGGACATAAATTTTCGTCTGAATCATTTCGAATATATGCATTATGTTGAACATGACCCAAAACAAATCGATGACCTAGATTACGAATTTCCTCTTCACAACGGTGAAGAAGAAATGGAAATAACTCCTATTACTCCTTTCATTTAAGCTGAAAATAATGAAACTTCGTCTTCCTCAAACTCATCAACCGACGTTCCTAATTCCCAAACGAACCATCTTCAACGAATTGACTCAGTTGAATTTTCAGTTAATGATATCAAATCTGAAATTCATTCAATTTCATCCGTTTTACGCACTCTCACCCAAACGTTTTCTCCTAATAATTAATGAGTGTATACCAAAACAGTATTCCAAATGGTGTTTCAAAAGCCCATTTAAACAGAAATGAAAAAATTTTAACTAACAATGGTTTTTATTCTTATTTTAATAATCCAAATTTTTTTTCAATCACTACTCACAACATCAGAAGTTGCGTGTCTAACGAGAAAATAACCCAAATCGAACAATTTTTCATCTCTTATAATCTCGATATTTTAGGGCTAAGCGAAACTCATTTTAGTGCCACACAAGCCTTGTACCATTCAAAAAATTTCCATAACAATCCATATAAATTTATTTTTGAAGCTGACAATTCCCAATCCAATTACCAAGGCGTTGGTTTTATTATTAGATCCTATCTTCATAAACATATATTTTTCCAAAAATTCTTGTTTGATAGAATTGCTTATATTGATCTACAATTCAAAAACAAAACTAAATTAAGGATTATCCAAATTTATCTCCTCGCTAATACTAATGATCAAGACCAACTAGTCCTTAGAACGAAACTCAAAAATTTAGTTATTAATATTATTCTTGAAATACAATCCAAATCTTTTCACATAGTATTGATAGGCAATTTTAATATCGATTTCTATAAGATCCAGAACAAACATAATAATTCTAAAAGTAATCGAATGCATAGATCCTTTATTGACAAAATAATTAATTTAAATTTTGTACACACTGCTTTGTTAATCTCCGATATTTCCATACAACTTTTCCATACCTTCACTTCCTCAAGAAAAACTCATACCCACATTGATTACATTTTCACCTCTCCATTTCTTTCTCATGATCTCACTTCCTTCAAAACCTTCGATTTCTCTAGCATAATTTACGAATCCGACCATCTTCCTCTTCACATTACCCTCTACAAAAATAACATCTTCAATAACTCCTCTAATGCATACAGAAAACAACACAAAACCACACGGACTTCTTACAATTTCAAAAAAACTGCACTTTTACATTAGGATTTTTTTTTGGATAAACTTGATAAGCTCATTAAGGAATCAAAAAAATTTTACAACTGTGATATTAACACTCTAAGTTTCTCTCAATCAATTCTTAATCAAGCATGGGAATTCTTTGCATAATCGGTCTTATATGATGCTAAAAAGCATATTCCCAAATCTACTTCTACTGTTCAACATAAGTCCCTATTTAGTTATAATAATTCCGCAATTCACAGACAGATTAAAAAACTGTACAAACTATATCACAAAACCAAAATGTTCATGGATAAAGAAGATGCCACCCCTGTGTTTTCATCCTATATTTTCAGTATCAAATATGAGGAGCATCAATACGTTCTATCTGTTGCTAATGAATACAGGATTTCATCAGCTTCAATTGATTTTTTCTATTATCAAAAAGATCTTAAAGTATATTTCGAAGATTTAAAAGCTTCTATCATCAAATTACTGGAATGTAAATTGAAAATCGTATCCAAACAAGAAACTAATGACTGAATCAAAGCCCATATATTACAACAAATCGATAATTACAAAGATGCTCCTTCAAAAATGATTGATTCTTATCTCGAAAGATCAAGAAAAACTATTATCCTCAACAGAGTTATGATCAATGAACCCGATACCAATCTCTATTTAGAATTAAACTCAACATTAGTAAAGAAGGCAACTGCTCAACATTTTCAAACAGTTGCTGGTGCCCAAAACCTAGATATTACTGATCCTAATTTGTCTCATTTTTCTGATTCTTGGCCTCAATGGGAATCGTTCTACCAACCTCTATCAACTATTAATATTGACGAATATGATAATGTTCTTGATGCTCCTAGTTACAATGAATGACTGCTGGTCATTAAACACTTACTTAATGATAAAGCTCTCAGTCCTTCAATATTTCTAATGAGTTGCTAAAAAAATTGGGTCTACTCGCTAACAAATTTCTGTATAAAATTATTTGCGCTTGCTTCATATCAGGTCTTACTCCATGACAATGGAATTTGGCCCATGTGTATCCTATACTGAAACCAAAACCATGGAACTGCGATCTCAATAACACCAAACCGATAACTCTTCTAGAAACTGTTTGAAAAGCTTTCACAAAAATCTTAAATGCTAGATTACAAAAAGTCTTAATTAAGACTAACACTTTGTCAAATTTGAATTTTGCAGGCCTTATACATCAATCCACTTCAGAACCCCTTCATATAATCAATAATCTTCTAGAATATTACCATCTTAATAAAGAAACTAACCCTTCTTATAAATAAGATTTACATATCCTTTTTCAAGATATGTCAAAGGCTTATAATCGAATAAATATCTTTATGCTTAAAAAAGCCATCGTTTGTCTTAAATTCCCAAATACTCTAATCAACTTGATAATTGGACTCTTTCTCAATCAGACAAATGAAATCTTCACTGATTTCGACTTTACTGATCCTTATAATGTCCTTGTCAGTATTGACCAAGGCAAAGTTATTTCACCATTACTCTGGGTTATATATTATGATCCTTTTTTTGACAGAATTAAAAAGTCTGGACTTGGTTTTAACATGTCAACGACTTGGAACCCTGACTTCAATGACTCTGCTACAAAATCACTTAACGTCACTATTTCTGTCCTTGCTTTTATAGATGACACGATTTGGATTGCTGACAGTTATGATCAAATGACTAGTATCCTTAACATCGCTCAGACCTTCTATGAGCTGAACTCTATGAAAGTCAATTTTGACAAATCATACTTGATCACATATCACACTAATACTGAATTGATTTTATTCAGATGTTCACATAATAATATTTCTTTCAAATGTCAAACTATTTTACCTATGGATTCAACTCGCTATTTAGGTGTTTGGATCTCAGCCTGTTACAACAAATCCTTTATTAAAAGTCAAATTTCCTTGGAAATTTCATCTTTTAGAAATAAGCTTCGGTTTAAATCTCTTACTAATAAGCAACTGCGTTATTTGAACAACATGATTCTCATACCTCGCCTAGAATATAGGTCGAGATTAACTATCTTCTCTGAACTCGAATGTGACCTCTTATATAAACCCATGAGGAAATTAATTAAAAATAAACTGGGACTTAGATGTAACACTCCAAACTTGATCATATATAACAAATTGGCCTACAGATTCAACGATCTTTCATCTGTCTCTCAAACTTCAAAAATTCAACAGTTTATTAACATTATTAACTCTTTTCCTGATAATACGATCCTTGATCTGTCTGTACTCATTCGACTCAAACAACTACAACAAAGATTTTGGTTACATGATAATCCTTTGGTCTGCTGGCCTAAGTCACAAAAGCATTATAGACATAGAATTTTTTTTTTAAATTTTATCACCACATACCATGACTCTAGTTTCTCTTTTATTAATTCTCCAAAAATAATTGCTCTTTTTTGAATATCGGGAGGTTTAGTTCCTCTCAACACAATTATGCCTTAGAACACGAATGACATTGGTAATATTAAATCAAAAAACATTATATTTTACTCCCAAGTAGTTGCTTCTGGTAGCTTTCTTTTCAATTATCATGACATTCAGCTTCAATCTTTCTCCTCAGCTAATTTCAATAGAGTTACTCCACATTGGTTCAAATTATTACAAAAGATAGTTTTAACGAATCCTATATTCTCAAATCGCCTCAAACCAGAGTTTGTTTTTGAGCCCTAAGTATTTGACGATTATTCAACATCAACTTCGATCAAGAACTTCAGATGGAATACTGGATGGGCTAACATATGGACTCCTTCTAATTATGACATTTACAAATTTCCAATTCCTGGTTTGTCTATCTTTGGAAAAGTGTTTAAACTGGAATCTCCTACTCCACCTTGTCTCTTTCAACATTTTACCCTAAATAATCCAACAAATGATCTGCATTCGCCATCAAAAAGAAATGATGTATTGGTACCATGTTCTGGCTGCTCTTTTAACAAATCCAGAAAAAAGATTAATATTAAACTGAAATTTAAAAGTTGCCATGTGCTCGTTTCATTGATCTGTTACTTCCCAATCCGATTGCTATTTCTCTATTGGTTCAAAGCAATGCTAAAAATCTACATGTTCCTAAAAGATCTTTGTGGCCTTTAATGGATCAAGCTGTTGCTAGATTCAAAATGATTCATTTCATTTTTACTCCAAATATACTACCTGTCCATTTAAATTTAGATACTGATATCATAACTATAGAAAGTTTATTTATCTCTGAAGAATGTATCACCATTCTTAATAACCATAGAGTTTCTTTATTTAATGAATCAGTTTTAGAATTTTACACTGATAGTTCTCACCTATTCATTCCATCATCTATACGTACTTTTATTAGTTCCGCTTTTGTTTTTGTGCATAATTCTCTAGATATTAGTTTTGCTGCTGCTTTGCTTCCTCTCTGGGCCAACTCTACTAACGCTGAAATTTTTGCTCTTCTTATAACTCTTTTTGTTTGTCCTTTTGGTTCTACTGTTAAAATTAATACTGATAGCTTATCAATAATTCTTGCTTACAATAGAATTCTTCAAAATAACATTTGTTTTTATCTATCCTTGCTCTTTAAAACTCCCTTTTATATTTATTGGTATTTCATCTTCAAAATTATTGAACAAAAGCAGATCACATTATCTTTAGTAAAAGTCAAAGCACATTCTGGCAATCCCTATAATAAAAAAGTTGATAAATTGGCTAAATCCTCTCTTCACGCTCCTCCAATTTCTATCTCCTTCTCTCATATCCCTTTTCTTTCCTTTATTCCTACTTTCCAAGATAATCCTATTAATAAAGAAATCTGACCCTTCTTTAAAGACTTTATCAATTCCAAATCTTTTATAAACTATTACAATCTCCAAAGAAATAATCACTATAAAAACAAACAAATTAATTGGCTCTGCACCTTTAATCTTATCAATCACAGCTCAAACAACAAAACTTCTTTCAAAGAATCCTTTTATCACAAATGAAGATATCAACTCCTACTTGAACAATTACCCACTCTAGAATTTCTCAAGCTTACATCTCCTAACCTATATGATTCTACTTGAAAATACTGTCGCTATAATTCTGCTAATGAAACTTTCATTCATATCTGGACCTGTCCTGAATCTAGTTCTATTCTAAAAAATATTATTCATAAGGGTATTTAAACTCTCCAAGATCAACTCTACATTCACACATCTAGCTGACAATAGACATCAGAATTACTATCTATATTCAATATCCTACATCTATACTGGGCTTTGCCTCTTCTTTCCTCTTTCTCTTTCAATTTCATCGACTTTCTAAAAGGAATTGTTCCTTCTTATTTTTACCATCTTATTAACGATTTTACCAAATGCCAAAAAAAATCTTTTGCCATTTATCTTCTTTTTATAATCTTATCATTGATCAGGCAATCCTTCTTATTTAAAAACCCAAATGTGCTCTGACTATTGCCAAAGAATTCACCTTTAATATCACAAACCAAAAAAAAATGAATAAAATCAAAAAACAGTTCCAAATTCTCTTCTTTGCTTAATACACCTATCGTCAGCAATAACATGAACCACCTAACTCTTTTTTCTAACTCATTTATTCACACCAGATCCTGGCCTCTTTTTAACGCAGTGAAAACTAGTTGTCTCAAACAGGTTATCTTTTCATTTGTCATGTACTGATTTTTCCTCTCTAAGTAGTCAAATTTGAACGTAACGAGACAACCAGTTGGTTTGGTTGGAGTTGGTTTACCCTTCGAGGAAGGCTAAGCAGCTTTTACTTTATTTTTTCTACTTTTGTACCCGTCTTAGGATTTTCTTTTTATTTTATAATTTGAATCTGAATTTTTAATAAATAAAAGCTTCACTGCGTCTTAAAAAATAAATAAATAAATAAATCAATTATTAATCGTAAAATATTAATATACTATACTATCTACAATTTTATTCTCTTTCTAACAAACATTTAAACATAGTAATTGAATAAAATTTAAGTTAGTTTTATTAGAGATAAAAGTGTTTTTGAATTTTATGAAACGTATGCAAAAAAATACTTATATTTTACTACTATTCCTTTAAACTCTATTTTATTATATAATTTTTCCATTTATTTTAACAAATGCATTCAAATATTTCAAATAAACAATAACAATAAATAACAACAAACATCACATATCATAATTATGATGCAATCACATATAATATAACTTTACAAATATTGTTATTTTTATTTTTACTATTATGATTATGTATATATATTATTATTATTATTATTACTATTTCTTTAAACTAATTAACTCTTGATATAATTAATTTTGGATTTTAGATCTCAACTTCATTATAAAATTATATCAAATTTTTAAAGAATTTAATTAGTTGGATCATTATAGCAAAATAGTTTAATATATTTGATTAATTAAATGTTAAAAATTCGCTATATTAAAGTATGACTATAAGATTTCATGCTAATGTAATCTTAAATATCATTACATCCTACTATATATTAATTATAAATGAATAAAAAAATATTTGTATATGTTATATTGTGAAACTATATGTAATATCGATATATAAAGGTTTTTAATTAATAATAAAATAGAATATAAAATATTGATCAGTACAATCAGACCCTTATACAGTCACTTAGTTAGTTTCATTAAAATTAGTGATTGTATAAGGTATGACTGTATAATAAAACCTTTATATAATTACCTCTATTACCTCTATATCATAAATCATATGAAGTGATCATATAAAGGTTAATATATTTAACGATTCTGATTAAATAGTATAGTATATTAAAATAAAGCATATAAAATTTAATTTTATTATTATAAAGCACATAAAATTTATAATATTTGAAAAGTTTATACAATTATTATTTGTCTACTTACTAAAAAAATCAGTTATTAAAACTTGCTTTCTAGTTTGCAATTCAAGTTATTATACTATATTAAGATATTTTTTAAAAATATCTAAATTTTCTGTTTCAAATTTATTTATTGTTTATTGTTCAAAAAAAGTTACCCAATTTTATAAAGATTTAATTGCATCAATAAAAGATATTGATACTAATTCTTTAAAATTCTCTTCAGAATCATTATTTTCATCAGCATGTATCTCCTCTTGAACTAATTTTATAATATCATTATCACTTAAAAGATCCTTAGTTAGAATTTCTTCTTCTAAATCTTAAAAGAAATCATTAATTGCATTTTTTAATAGAGAAACATGAAGGTCATCAAATTTATTAATTATTTAATTATTTCTGTGTTTATTTTTTCTTAATAGGCTTTTATTGCATTATCTATATCTTCATTAGTTGAAGAAGGTAATATTCCAGTTTTATTCTAACAATTACAATTATTTCTTCAGTTACATTATGCTATATATTTACTAAATATTCAATAGCTTCTTTAATATTAATATTAATTCACTTTATTAATATTTTTACCTTTTTCAAAAAATTGTAACATATGATGATAATAATATCATTTAAAATGATTTTTAAACTTATGATAATTCCAGTATTGAGAGATTAAAGATGACTTATAGTATTTGGTGATAGGAAGACCACTTTAACATATGTAAGTTGAAATTAATGAGTTTTTGGTAAAGTAGAATCATGTATTCTTGAAACTCAATTTCTTTTATAAAAAGTATTAATTTAGTAAGTTACTATAATTTACTTTTATATTAAAAAAAATTTATATTTTAACTTATCACGTCCTCTTAAAGTAGAATCTGAGTAGAACTTGAGAAAAATTACATTGGATATTGAGTTTTTATTAAAAATTACAATGATTTTAAACAATTTATTTTAAATCCTGATGAAATTAAAAAGTTGCAATTGATCACTTTCAAAATATTGCTTTACTCTTAACCCTTCTAGATTTTTAGATGATAAATATATCACTTAATATCAACTAAAAGATTATGTATCTAAAAGCATATATGATAATCTTATGCAACCTTTAATTTCTAATGAATGGTATTCTGTTCTCTCATATTTAGCTAAAAATAAAGCTCTGGACCTTTAAAAATTTATAATAAAATGTTTTAAAATTTAGGAAATAAATTCAAATACTTAATTTAGTAATAATTTGCATATATATTATAATTAGTGATATTCTTAACATATGAAAAATTGCATATGTCTATCCAATTGCTAAACTAATAAAATAGGAATGTGTTATTATGAAAACTTGTCTAATTACTCACTTTATTAGAAATCTTACATAAAATATTCATAAAAATTATTACAAATAGACTTTCAAAAATTCTAACTAAATACCATATTCTTAAAGGAAACAATTTTGCTAGATTATTAGGAAACTTTACAGAAAAACTATCATAATTTTAAATATGTTATTAGAAGATGCAAATAAAAATAAAAAAGCTTTGGATTTTATTGTAAGATTTCTCAAAGGTTTATAATTATATAAATCTCAAATTTTTTTATCTTGTCTTTCAATATATTAAGATTTTAAATCGATGTATTGATTTAATTATTAACCTCTTCACTAATAAAAAAAATGCCATTTTCACAACTGATAGGCTTACTGATTATTATAATATAAAATTAGTATTGATCAAAGAGAAGTTATTTCTTCTTTATTATAGTTTATTTATCTAGATCCACTCCTATGTGAAGTTGGTAGTTTAAATAAAAGATACAATATATTACATATTTGGACTAATATTATTATCAGCAACTCCACTATGACTTATCTGAATCTATATCTTTTTTGACCTTTATAGATGATACTAACTGGATTACTGATTTCTAATAAAATCTTAAAGAAATCCTTATAATAGTAGACGATTTTTATAATTTAACTAGAGCTGCTTTAAACAAATCCAAATTAAATCTCATTACGATCAAATTATTTGTATTACTAACTATTAATATAAACTTTGATTCTTCTATTGTTAATATTATACCTAGTATTTTGCAAAAAATCTGGTTCAATTTGAATTCAATTTGGATATAACAGATCAGATTGAATCAGTTTTATTGAATTCAAATTAGATTCAAATCCTAATTTGGATTTGATCTGATCTGTTAGATTCAGATAAGAGTCAAATTAAATTTAATTAAATCTGACAGATTCAGATTTGAATACAGATTCGATCTATAAGATTTAGATTTAAATTTAGATCTAATCCATCAGATTTGAAATATTATTTTTTTAAATAATATAATCTGCTCCAAAAGTTGGAGATGGTATTATTATTAAAAAAAGTATAAAATCTTATTTTTTTAATAGTGCAATCTACTCTGAAAGTCAGACTCAGCATTTATAATTAAAAAATAAGAAAAACTTATTTTTTAATAATGTAATCTACCTCAAAAGTCAGAAGCAGATTTTATTAATAAATTAATAAGAAAAACTTATTTTTTTAATAGTATAATCTATCCCAAAAGTCAGACATACCATTTATTATTAAAAAATAAGTTTTTTTTTTATTTTTTAATAGTGCAATTCACCCTGAAAGTCAGAAATAGCTTTTATTATTAAAAAATAAGTTTTTCTTATTTTTTAATGATGCAATTTGTTCTGAAAGTTAAAAGTTACATTTATTATTAAAAAAATAAGAAAACCTTATTTTTTTAATATTGTAATTCATCCTGAAAGTCAGAGTTAGCTTTTATTATTAAAAAAATAAGAAAAACTTATTTTTTTAATAGTGCAATCTACCTGAAAGTCAGAAGTAGCTTTTATTATTAAAAAATAAGTTTTTCTTTTTTTAATAGTGTAATCCACCCTGAAAATTAGAGTCAGTTTTTATTATTAAAAAAAGTGACTTTTATTTATAGTTTATTAATATATAATTAGATCAATCAGTTAAAAAAAATTATGATATGATCACATTTCTAGTCATAATGCTAAATATTAAATCATTTATTTAAACTAATAAAACTTACTATTATGTAGCTCTTCAAGCCTTTGATCAGAATTCTTTAAGTCTAGAGATAAATCTTATAAAGAAAAAAATCTATTAAATTGATTTTATTAAAAAAATCCATAAAACTAATAAAACTTACCTTTTTGTAGTTTTTTAAGCTGATATTTCAAGTCTGAAGGTAAAGGGTGTATTAGAAATTAGCTAATTTAAAGGGAGATAAAAAGGTCAACCTTTAGATCAGGTGGGTATAATCAGGTATAATCAGGTGATATTCTTAATTTAATATTATTGGTTAGTTCAATTTAGCTAAAATTTTCTAAATCTGGCTGAAATTTAATATTAGTGAAGATTATATGTATTACAAAATCAAAAGTCACATTTTAAAATTACATGCTGATTAAAATTTTTTATTTTTATGATAGAATCATAATATGTAAGTATAATTTTATTAATAATTAGGTAATTATATTATCATATAAAACTAATATAAACCATAATTTTTTTTAATCTTCATCTGACTGAATTTTGCAAGATTCTCATTCAACTTGTTACTGATTTCTACTTTGAATTATATCTTCAGTAACATTAAAATTTGCATTTAATAGAATAAGCATACAATCTATTTCTATTTTGTTAGTTTATTTCTAAAGGCCTTTTGGCTTCTAATTGCGACGTTTAGAATGTATATTACACTTATGGTTACTTATAAACTTGAGGGTCAGAAAGTACTTATCACATATGTTATAACACAAATACTGTTTTAATTTTTGTGAAATTAAAGGTTAACAACTATCATATTTTAGAATTTTAATTCTATAGTAATACTGAAACAAAAAACAAATTTAAATTTTCAAATAATAAAATATCAAATAATATCAAAAAATTATTTTTAATAAATTTTGATACATAAAAATTTGTTATATCTTTATTAGTTTTATCAAATATATTTATAATCTCCTTTGATTAAAATATCTCCTATAGTATTGTATCCTTAAAAATTCAATAATTTTATATTGTATCTGGGATATCTTAATCAACCCTTTATGGTAAGTAATAGGTTTAATTAAACTCTTTATTTAATATTTAATTAATTAATAAAAAAATTACCTTATTAGTAATAATATATATTTATTTCTTTATATATTTATTTTATTCTAAATAATTAAAATATTTATTGAACTTTATAAAAAAACAAAATTAAAATAATAGAAATTTAAAGTTTATATATTATTTATTGCTATATTATTAATTAAATGTAAATAAAATATTGTATTAATCAATTATATAATCTTATTTAATTTAACTAATTAAATTATATATATTATAAATTATATAAATTTCAACTTATAAAAAAAATTTATTTTATTTAACTATTTTAAAATTTAATTAATTAATAATAGTTAAATAAATAAATAGAAACTTTAATTTTTTAATTTTAATAAAGTTTAGCTTATAAAAAAAAAATTAGAATTCAATATTAGTTTTAAAGAATATTATTTTAATTAAGTTTATTAAGGACAATTAAACAACAATTATGCTTATTACTAATTGATAATAATGATAATATATTTATGATTTTATAATTATCAAAAATTGTTAAATATTATTCTATCTCATAACAATATTGATCGTTAAATAAAATGAATTTAATATATTAAATTATTTAAATAATTCATTAATAAGATTGGTAACAGGATATAATTAATAATAAATAAATTATTAATTTTTATAATTTTTTTTTTTTTCTAGAGATTTATATGCATCATTTTCTTATAATTTTTAAAATATCAACATTTATTATTAGCAAGTCACATGAAAATTACTATTTGATTGAAATCCAAAGTTTCTATTATAGGGATTTCTGGTGTTTCATACATCACGTGTGTAGATGTTAACGAATTATCCCGTGAAAAAAATAATTATAAATGATATACTTTATTTACGATTAATCTTTTGTATTGTTGTTTCTTCATTAACGTTAATATAAATCCGATTTTTTTTTATTATCGCTTACCAAATATCTACACCAACACTAATTTAAAACCTTTTCTCATCCAATTCGTTTTGATCCAAAAAATAGATTCCAACAATTTAAAATTATTCTAAGCATTACAAATTTAATGTCCACAATTTAATAATAAAATCGTCCAATTGGCGAAACTTGTTCCACCATCTTTTAATAAAATAATTACAACTACATATTGTTGATTAAAATTAAAATGAACCAGAGTTGACCTTTTTTTTTTTTTAAAAAAAAAAATAAAATATATAAATAAATTGTCAAATTTAATACATTAAATAATCAATGAGTAAAAATCAATACCCAAAACCATATTTACCTTATCTTTCAAATGAGCTAACCATTGGGGATAGCTCATAACAGTGTCTGTGCGGTCTTCAATAATATGTGATAAAAACCACAACCGTAATGATGGATCACCATCTTCCTTGATTATATAAAGGTGAGGATAATAAACACCACGACGCATCTCCCTAGTTTTACCAATTATTGCATTCACTCGTTGTGAAAATACATTATCAAGCTGTGGTAGAGTAACCTTTATAAAATTCACAAGAGAGTTAATATGCAACATCTGTTTATGTAACTGTCGTGAATATTTGTAAATTATATACCTTTCCAGCACGAATTTCTTCATATGAACGAACATCTAATAAATCCATACATAATTGAGGCGACACTTGTTTGCCAATCCAAATGAATATATTTTGACTATCCTCTAATAAATATGCACCATGCCGTTCTAATTTTTCACTACTCAAGTTAAACGGCCTAGGCATTATTATACCCTCAGTTCCATACGTTCCAGCCTTAACAAAAAAATTAAGGTTATTTGATTATTCTTCTATATTATATAAAAACTTAAAAATATAAAAAATAACACTTACTTCTTGTGACATATTATGCAGTGAATAAAATCGTGGATGCAAATAAGGAATTAATAGCTGAGAAGGCATCGTTGTCAATAAACACATCGCGTATGAACGCAAATCTGTTGGAATTTGCGAACTTGCACGAAGACCAACCTATCAATTTATTTATTTATTTCTTTCTTTTAATTGCTACTATAATTATTTCAAGCAAATGCACAAATACATACATGTTTTAGCAGTCCAAGTGATAGCAGGGGTAATAATTTAAGATTATTACAAATTTGTAATTGAGGTGAAGCTCCAGATTGGGAACTTGTGAGGGCCGACTTGTATACACCAAGAATATCAATCATCTTGTTAGTTAATGCGTCTCGAGCATCCTCTAGTTTTGAGGATAACGATCGTTCAACAGCTAATTGAAGAACAATTCATTAATTAATATTAAAATAAATTTCCAAAATAGATTGTTAAATATTTATTGGCACACCTTTATTTGCTAATAATGTAGTTATCGCAACTTGATCAGCAGAAGCAAACAATTCACTAATGCTATTGGTTACCGGTAACGCAAGTGTAAGCACCCGAATTCTACGTTCACCTAGTAATTTGAAACTATTAATTATATATCTGGGGAAAAAAATTCACTTTATGCGAAATACTGAAATAATTTAACAAACCAAAACAAGTTGTGTGTAAAAGAGCAGTTTGGAAGCATACTGTTTGGGTTGTAATATTTTCCTCAATATCCACTTCAATTGTATACGAGTGATCCCTCGAGACATTAGGTAAAGCCAGAAGATCCGTTTGACGAACGAAAAAATTGCCATGAAAAGCAGACATACGTATGCCTATAGTAAACACGAAATAAAAATTGTAAAAAGGTAAATAAGAAGGAAAATTTCACTCATTAATTACCTTTCGAAGCTCGTACTCTCATAACAGCTTCTAATGCAATAGGACTCGCCAAAAATTCTGCAAATTCATGTGCGAATTTAAGTGCATCTTCTGATCTTCCTGCATTGAATGCTGGATAAAAATATGTTTGTCCCCCCGTGTATCGCGGACAGCAGCCTTGATTTTATAAGGATTATTTGTATATTTAAAATATGTTTATTATAAAATGAAGTCGTCTTTTCAGGAATAATGAGAAAGATACCTAGTGTAGCTACATCTGAATATTGCGAGCCAAGTAAAAACATATCCACACAGACTTGAGAACGGGAACAGTCAACTGCAAATTTTTTATAAAAAGGATCCGCAGATTGTAATAAAGAAGATTCCTATTAATAATAAATGCTAAATTTAAATATTAATATTCAACAAAATAATCACAATTAGTTAATCTAAATATTTACTTTAGGAGTACCCAACATCTTAGGATCATCACGCGCTTTTAGAGATCCGGGATTAATATTTGGTAAACTTGATTGCAATACTACAATCTTTCCTCCAATTGGGGACTAAGTATAATATTACGATAAAATTATAATGATGAGATATTTTGAAGAAAATCAAGAAAAATTAAATATAAATACAAACAATTAATTTGAAGCCAGCCAAAAGAGCAGAACCTAAAGCATTGCCAACGGTTTGAGTATCCTTGAACATATCGCCAAGACTTCCAAGCAAAGATTCAACGACTGTCCGAGCTTCCGTCAAATTTACCAATAAATCATCAGGTTGTGGAAGAAATACATCTTCAATATCGGACACAACAAGCATTTGTGGTACCGATGCATTAGACTGAAATCAATTTTTGTTAATAAATAAATGATCACATAATAAATGATATTTGCATGAAATTAACTTCAACAAACATTAAGGCTATAAAAGTGTAGCGAAGTGTCCACTGTAATGAAACCAATTTTGGTGCGGTTTTCTTCATTAGGTATTCGATCTAACGATTCCAGGATGGTTCTAGCGGCCGTTGCAACGACACCTATTATTTACCAAAAGAAAAAATATATATATAAATGTATAAATAGATAAATAAATAATAATTAAGTTTCTATCTAAAGTTATACGTGGAAAAGTATTTATTGGGTTTATTCGTAACTTAATTTGAGGTTCAAATTGATAGTCCGTGTAAATAAATTAATAGATAATACGTAATCTTCAAGTTCCAACTCACACATATGGTAAATGTTGGAAGAGTAAGAGTTTTAAATAATATATGAAATTCCCGACCCTACCTCCCGTTAAGAATTAAATTAATTAACATCAACCAAATCAAACTAAATTACAAACCACCCAAATGAATTTCCGAACATGTTAAGAAAATTAACCCAAATAAATACGTAATAAGCTCAATTATATTGACACTTACCGGATTGTACTGCAGGATATGAAACATCTATAACAAATAAATACACTGGAGGTTGAGGTGGACGTACCTTAAAAAATGGTTATTAAGGTCATTATCTCATAAAAAAAAATATTATATTTATATATTTTATATTAAAAAATAACTAAATAAATTTGCTAGAGCATACCATATACTCAGTTGGCGCCACAAATTCGACAACAGCATGATTTAATTCAGCACGTTTCCATCTGTCAGCCTGTTTATTTGTCTGTATATCCCAATCAAATTGTTGTGGAACTTGTATCGTAATAATGATTCAATATAATTTTAATAATTAATATGAATAAACGATATAAATTATCAGTATAAGGATACTTACCTTCATTTAACAGAAAACACATGTTACATTTCCATTTTTGTCCACCTTCTGCAAAGGTCACGAACGGATTAATATAAGTCCTACATCTACGACATCTTGCTATGACAGTATCCGTGACAACTGGAACTGGATCCTATAAAAAGGAATATAAAAATATATTTTAAATTAAAATATTATCTTAAAATAGTATACTAAAAACTAATCACTTACGTCGCCCTCTTTCAAACTTCTATATGGAGTAATAACCAAACCAAGGGGAAGACGAGATTTAGATAGAAGTGAAGATGTGGCGGGAATGGTATTGAGAGTTGATCGTTTGTAGGATGGATCACAATTCGCTTTGTCCGAAGGAGTTACAGACGTCTTAAATCAGAAGAAGGTGGTGAACATAATGTTCAACACCACCTGTTGCTATATCGACTTTTTGAGGGAAATCATTATTTGTGTGTATTGTATAATAATGACTTACATTAAGTGGCAAATTAATTGTAGGTGGTGGAGCATCCAGATCCATGATATTTGGTGGTATACCAATAAGATGAGTTGGAACTAATTGTGACTTTTTTTTTTTAAAAAAAAAAATAGACAAGATTAAAACAAATCTAATCGATAAATATCACGAAAGTTAAACAAGCGTACCTGAGAAGGTCCTCCAAGACCCATATTACTGAACTGATTCGTCATCCCAGCCATTGATGAAGGTTGTTGTGGCTGCGAAAATTGTTGACCATATTGTGTAGGTGCTGCCGTCGTGGATGCATAATTTTGATCTCCTGCGGGGGTAAAGAATTGAGATGGTTGTTGTTGAATTGAAGGTTGTAATTGTTGCGAACCAGTTATCCCAGCAGTTACAGCTGGTGTAAATGTAGGATACTGTTCATATGAGGTTTCCGTATAAGCTTCATTGATTTGTTTAGGATATAAACGCTTCGGTTTATGTGCCCCAATCGGTGGCGATGTTCCAGTTGGCGACACTGGACTCTCGACTGGAGGTGGAGAATTCGACTGCATTATTTGATAGTTAGCACTTGTAGTCTGCTGAACTGGATAAGAAGGTGGACGTCCCTGTTGTATTTGTCCAGGCCTATAACTTGGTGATACTGAAGGCCTTATTCCTGGTGGAAAGCCAGCCGGAGAAACGCCAGAATGGGGAATATTACTCGATGGACGAAAACCAGTAGGTAATGGTGGCGAAGGACTAACCCCTGGTGGAGGCGGTCGCGTTTGAGGGTTAGGTAGACCGGGAGGACCGAGAGGTGTATAAGGGCGCCCAAAAGGTGATAATGGTTGATTGCTGTAACGAGGATCTGTAACAGGTCTTTGATTTGGAGAAACCCCACCAGGAACAGGAGGATGTGGACGATAAGGAGAAGGTCCTCTTTGTACTGGTTGACTGGGATCATTATTCTGCATTGGACGAAAATTTGGGGATGGAGGACGGTTATAAGGAGTTTGTTGGGTTGGTAGATTAGCCATTGTTCTTTTTTTTTTTGTTTTAGATTCTACGACATATGCAAGTAAAAAATATTTTGGTTATCATTCAATTAACTTTTGTCACAAAATTAAAAAATGCTGGCAGGTTAAAATCTGTTTCTAGGTATAATTGCAATAACAATTAAGTATTCAATTATATGTATTTTCTTGAAATTGATAATTTTTTTTTTTCATCAATCCCACCTATCATAATCGTACAAGTGGCATCTACACCAAAATAATACGTGTTTGTCAAACTTAAAACTTATGGTGATACAGATCTGATTTAAAGGTAATTTTTTTTATTTTTTTATTTTTCGGTTATCAATTATTATTTACTTATAATTTGAAATTTAAATGAAGGTAAATAAGATAATAATGAACTAATGAACCGGTAGTCAAAACTCTATATTAGCAATACATAAAGTACAATATTAGAGAGTGAATAATTAATCAATAATTGTAGTAGTATGATTTTTTTTTTTTTTTATGGTTTTTATATTTTCTTAATAATTATGATTTCTGTGCATCGAAATCTAAAACTTCCATTACAGTTTTTCCTTCCCTTTGTAATAAAACAACAGCTTTTGTTTCTTGGAATGCCAATCGCCAAACAGCATTCCCTGCAGTTGTCATTTCTCTAATAAAGTCACCAGTTTCAAGATCCCATAATTTGACATGTCCATCATTACCACCCGAAACAATCCGTTTTTTGTCAAATTGTAAACATGTAACTGAATTATCGTGAGCTGCAATATGCTTAACACAACGGTTTGTATCTAAATCCCAAATTCGAATTGCTCCATCACTACCCCCGGTGACAAGTATTGATTCATAAAATTGTAATTGCCCAACAAGTGATGTATGTCCTTGTAAAACTCCTAGACAAAAACCTGTTTGACGTGACCAAACACGTGCAGTAGAATCAAGAGATCTATCAAAAAAAATTTGATGTTTATATTTGGATTTTAAATTAAAAAAAAATTATTATGTTAATACATACCCAGTGACGATCTTTTCTCCATCAAAAGCTATGGAATAAATCTGTGAATAGTGTCCTTGAAGGACATGTAAACATTCACCGGTTACGATATCCCAAACCTACATACACACAAAATAAATTAGAACCTTTTTTTGATGTTTAAAAATGTCCAAGAAAAAATTAACCATATTTACACGAGCCGTGCAGTCGTAACTTCCAGAAACAATGATATCTCCGCATATTTCCATGCATCGCACACTCGCTTGATGTCCAGCAAGCGAGTGAAGCAATCGACCTTCTTTAATATTCCAAACACGCAGGGTTGCATCACGAGAACCGCTAACAGCAATTGTCTTGTCTTTCATTTTTAATGAGCGCACGGTTGATGTATGACCATGAAGAATATGTTTGCATTCAGCTGTATCGATATCCCAAACTCGTACTTCTCTATAACGGAAAAAATAATTTTTTTTTTTGATTAGATATTACGAAATAATATGTAATTTTAAATTATTATTTAATACCTGTCACACCCTCCAGAGACTAACACTTCGTCAATATATTGCAATGCCCATACACCTCCTTCATGACCTGATAAAGTCTTTATGTATTTTCCATCAGATACGTCAAATATGTGAATTTTTTTATTATCCATTCCCACAATTATATAATTTTGACACATTTGCAATGATGTAACAACTCCAATATCAGGACTTATATGTGTAATAAGAGTTCTCCCCCCATGTTTCCAATTAGATTCAACAATATATCGCCTTCGAAAATGATCTTTGTACGAAAATTTGTTGTTTCCAGAAGAGGAAGTTTCACTTGTTGGGGAGGGTGGTAACTCGGGTGCAGCAGAACTTCGTCTTCTAAAATGATGGCGTACACAGAGATTTTTCCAAGTGAACTCGTCATTTAACAAAGACCGCCAGAATTTAGAAACACTTGATGCTCTCGAAAGTGTTTTTGGATCATTTATAAATGATAAAATATGCAGGCTAAGTTCTATTGGAAGGTCCTTAAGAAAGTCACGTTTCAAACGTGGTGATATATAATTAGACACGAAAACAAGTTGTTCAGTATTGCAAGTGTTTAAAAGTTCAGCAAGGAGACGTTGTCTCTGTAAATTGTCCATGTTCTGAAACCCCATTCTGACTGTTCGGCTAAACTCCTCTTGAGCTGAAGGTGGAAATCCTTCAGCATTTACAGGCGGAAAGAGTTGTGGTGAAGGAGCGGGTGTAGGTAAGCTGTGAAAGTTTGTCGTAGTGACCCAAGGTATTTCAGGCGGAGTAGGGCGTTGCATTATTGGTAGGGTTTGTTTATCCTGACTATTACTTGGTCCTAGCAAATTATCTTTCTCTTTAGGCATCAGTTTGCGTTATTCTTTACAGTATGATCTTTAGTACGACTATAAATGCAAATTTAAGATGAAATTCAGTTCGGGAGAGTTAAGCTTTGAGACAGAAGTGGGAGTTATAGAGGAAGAAATAGTAAAAATTCTGCAGGTAGATAAAATATTCTCCTTATTAGTTTTCTTTTTATATAAATAAACATACATTAAAAAGATATAAAGAACTCAGTTATATAATGAACGAATGATTTTTTCGTAACATACAATTATGGAACTTACTGCGGCATTTGTAAATTTCACGTGATTTATCCGTTATTATCATTGTAACCTTAAAGCCTGTAACAAAGGACCTTTTTTTTTTACAAGGTCGGTTACTTTCATTTCTTTTTGGGGGAATTTTCGAAACTTTCTTTCAAACTTTTTTTGTCGCATAATTTAAGGTGATTTCCAATTGGTATTTTTGAATGTTACTTTGTTTGCTTAAATAAAATAAAGAAAAAAAAATAGTTCGAGAAATTAAAACTCGCTTGGTTTGCAAAACCCTTTTTATATGGAAAGAAAATTGTCTGGCTAAATGTAGTACAGGAAATTATATAAGGTGGTATCTGAATTTTTGCCACCCATAAATCGAATATTATTGGTTAATAAATTCTGTTTGTAATTTAATTTTTATTAATAAGTGCGCGTTTTAAAAAATTTTGATTGTTCGAATCTTTGAACAAAAAATTTTATTGAATATAAATAAATCTCTGAAACGATAAAATTTTAATTGAAATAATTAGAATTGCATTATCTATAAATCTTAGTTCTTTCTATAATATATATATTTTTTTAATAGGATAAATTTAAAAAGATTATATATATTATATTTTAATTAAAAAGTATTATCATAAAAAAAATTAACATAAAATAAGTAAGACTAATTTACTAACAAAAGTCCTATGGAAACTGTCAAACTTTACTTTATATGTATGGCAAATATAATTTTCAGATCGAAATATGAATATGTTCAGATTTAGCATTATCTCATTTTTTACTAAATAATCTCAAAATGGCATAAATATTTCATAAAAATATTTGTCAATTTTGCTATATACTTAAAATATTAGAACAGAATTAAATGTATCAATCTTAATATATGTTTATTTTAGTAAAATCTAATAAAAAATTAAATAAAATGTAATATCCAAAAAAAAAATTAATAATTAAATAATATATTTATAATATATATTTATAACAAATATTAATATTATAAATTAATATTAAAATAAAAGAAATTATTTATATTAATTTATAAATAAATGAATATTTTTAATAAATTATTTATTAAATATTATTTAATATACTAATATTTTTATAAAATTTTTTATTATATTATATTTTATTTATTATTTAAAGTTTTAATTTATAACTAACTAATAATAATATTAGATAATATAATATATGATATCAGCATAAGAATTTTATTTACATTTTTTATGTAATAATAATTTATATTATTGAATTTAAATCCTCTATTTATTTATTAAATACTTAATTAATATTACCTATGATACAAAATAGATATCTTTGAAGTTTCTGATTTTAGAAATTTTGCATTTTATAGATATTTCAAAAAGCTTAACTTTTTAAACTATATAAATTTCTATTTTATTTATAATTTCTTTATAAAATAATAGAAAAATTATAACAAATAAACTAAAATATGTAGTATAATATAAAATATCACATCAAATACTAAATAAAAAACACAAATAAAAAATAAAGTTTATATTTAATATTGATTCCTTTATTAAATTTTAGTTCATCATTAATAATAGTAAAGCTATTAATATTTTTAAAACTGCTACCACTGGTCGAAATGGGTACAAATCAGCTAAAAATCAGACTGACGATTGATGGATGATTGATGACTGATTTAGGGCTGATTTACATTAATTCTGATTGACACAATATGAATCAATCAAAAATATCAATCGGTCATCAATCACTATCAATTGTCTATCCAAAATTTGCCTAAAACAAGCCATCAATCATCTATCAATCGTCCGTCTGATTTTTAGCCGAAAATTTATTACATTTATTTCATTTTACAATTTTGGAAAATAATATTTTTTTATTAATTTTATTAATTTTATTCATTATGCGACAAGCAAATAGAAAATAATACTAAAATAAGCAAATTACTAAAAAAAAAGAAGAAATCGTCATCGTAATCGATAAATCATCATCGTCGTCATCGTGGTTATCCAATCGCCTCCAATTTAAAACAAAAAACTAGCAAATAAACAAAAAATAAAATAAATTGTCCCACTCGCCCTCCTATTTATAAAAAAAGAACAAAATGCAAAAAAAACAAATAAAAAAACTTAAAATGTATTATAAAAAAATAAGAACAAAATACGAAAAAAAAGCAAAAAAAAAAAACTTAAAATATCCACCTGCTCTCCCATTTATAAAATAAACAAATAAAAATAAGCAAAAGAAAAAAAATATCAAAAATCGTCGCGTCGTCATCGAATCTACCATCTCGAGATGGTTATCACCATTAATCATCCATCTCGAGATGGTCAGAATCATATTGTTCATTATTACCGGCCGCTGATATTTGTTCCCTTTCGACTTTGACAAGTTCTTTGTTATCTGTAACATATTCTTCTTCACCCGATTTTTTGATGTCAGTGTCAAAGAATATATTCAGTTATTCGATTCGAGACCATTCGGGGACGTTCAAAGGATTTGGTCAGTCAAAATGCTACACCTGGTCATTGTATATTCGATTTCATTATGCTTTTGCTGAAATGACCGAGGTTGCAGTATTTTGGTCAAGTACACTACGAAGGAGATTTTTTAGCTGAAATTAAAGATGCCAGCCGAAACTCCCTCAAAATAATTTCGTCATATCCCTTACTATATTTTTAATATAGTTTCGGCTAATTTTGGATTTCAGGGTTTCGTCATACCCCTCACTCAGTGTTGTCATGGGACATTTTTGGGACATGGCCTGGGACATTGGGACTTAATGTGGGACATTTTGGAACATAGTGTGGGACAGTCTCAAAATGTTTGGGACATCGAAAATGTACATCACTGCCCTCACTATGTTTTAATATAGTTTCGGCTGTTTATTAATTGCCTTTTTTGAGTTTCGTCCCTCATCTTTAGCTGAAATAATAAAAAAATGTTTAGTAATTTACTAAAATTTATAAATGATATTTTTTTTAAAAAAAAATAGTAAACCTTGACCAATTGCCACAAGAGATCATATACAGCGATAATAGACTTTCATTCTGGATCATCTTCATCTGTCTCGCTTATTTCAGGAGAATAGTATAGGCGATCAGCAAGCATTTTCAATAAAGACCACTTTTCGTATTTCGTAATTCATCTGTCATTGTTCGCAAATAATCATTTAGTGATCCTTACTTGTCGTAATTTTTTCTAGAAATAATAAATTAAAAATTAAATAAACTTAATAGATCAAAATTCAGATTAAAATTGGAATTCACTAACTTCGTGTATTCGACCATTTGTGTGTAGTCATTGTTATTCCATGATGGTCTTTCACTTTACTTGTATCATCGAGTTGATCGTTGAGATTTATAGAGGCTTCGAAGCCAGATTGTCAATTGGTCAATAGAAGATCAAAAATTCGGAACCAAGACCTTTCATAATTCTGGGATTAGACTCAGTCACTTTTCGATATTTTTTTGCTATTAAAAGTTTCATCATAGTCTAAATCCCGTTTTGAATCAATAGTTTTTAAAATCACTTTTATTTCAGCTTAAATATAAAAATCAGAAAAAAAATCAGTTTTTAATTTAGAATATCAAAACAATCAACAAAATTTAAATATACCCTGGCTCCTTTCACATTAGACTCTTTTACTGACGAATTGCTGTTGTCCTCAGAGACGATTTTGTCAATTTGTAATCCATCTCATCATCAGTATAACAGACTGGCTTCTTGCCTTTTACTTTTCATCGTTTAGCAGAAGGCTTGTCACTAGAACTGTCTTTCAGCTATCTTATCAATTTGGACAGCCGAATTTTCACAAATCGATCGAGCCTGAAATATCAAAAAAAAAAAGAGGTAAGAAAATTATTAAAATAAATATTCTCAAATAAAATTTTACCTTTCCTGCAAATCGTCATTTTTTCTGCTGAATTCATCGTTAATTTCGGTAAGGAATTGGTTTTCAGATTCTAGTCATTATTTTCACAGGACAGATCAGAATTTTTTCGCTTGAGTTGCTCAATCATTTTGTGAAAATCGTCGAGTTGCTCCTTTAGCTTTCGATTTTCTATATAAGAATATAAGAAATACATTGTTAGATTACTATATTTATTAATTAGAGAATGAGACAAATTGATATCAGTTTGTAAATCATCGGATGTGTTGATAGTAAAGATGAGAACTGTAATTAATATGTTGTAACTTTAAATGTTGCAACTTACATTGCAATTAGTTTTAACCTATATATGTTGCAACTTATAATGTTGCAACATATGTTGCAACTAATTTTAGCTTATGTTGCAACATTTTGTAAATTTGAAATCAATTGCTGTATCATCTTTAGTTGGAATTCGTTGTACATTTTTTTTAGATGACATCTGTCAGATTAGATTTAGTATTTACCCAAATATATATCTAATCAAATTCATTAACATAAATGATATATATAATGGGGTTAGAAAGTATGTCGTCGAAAGGAAATACCAGTATGTTCGCAAAATGGATATAAAAATATTTTTGCTTTATATGCTGAAAGTTATTTTTTTTAAAAAAAAAAATGACAAGAGTCGAAGTTATTGCCAATGATTGTACAACGCCTTCATATCGTATGTAGATCATTATGTGATCTGAATCTTTATCCTGATTAGCTAATTATAGAGGTGAGATATTTGAGACCCCCCTCCCCCCCTCCAATAATCACGTCATATATGTAAGTCCCCTTATAATTTAAATTTATTTTTTATACTAATAAATTATTGCAAAATTAAGCGTAAAAAATATTGAAAACTTTGAAATTTGATCTAAATAACCTAATATCTAAGTTAATTCCTTTAGAATTTAACTGTTTTTGATGTTTAAATAAGTAGATATTTTAATGATATTATACTATTTTTACCAACTGATAATATTAATTAACATATATATTATATATATCTTTTTAATTAATTGTATTTCTACAAAGTAAAATTTATTTAATAACTAAAATAAAAAAAATTTATAATATAATTAGAATGGTAAATTTAATTCATTTTTAAAAGCGTTAGCAATTCCCATTTAACATTAAAGTTAACAGCAGAATAGTGTTGCTGTCCGAAACTAAAATTCTGTAGTTTAGAATTACCGAAACTAGTTTAGTTATGTGTCAAAACTAGTTTAGTTAATAGCCGAAACTACCGAAACTAGTTTTGTTTAACCGAAACTAATTTTTGGTAGTTTAGGATAGCATCCTTACAGCAGAATAAACAATATTATCTATAGTACCTTCATCAATATATTTATTGAAAATACTAATTATTTCCTTTTCTAGTATTTCTGCTTAATTTTGAAAATATTCATTAAACTTATTTTTTAATTGAAATTCCATTTTGTTATTTGATTTATCTTGTATTATTTCATGTTCTTCTATTAATATTGCACTTTTTCATTTGTAATATTTCTTGAATTATTCAAATTATCAAAACCTTAATTATTACTAATATCAAATAAAATAGATTCAATAAATGTTAATTAGGAAGAATTATTACTAAAACGATATTTATATGTGATATCAGCTTTTAATTTACTAATTTCAAGAGTTTAAAAGACTATATACTATAAGAAAGAAAATTAGAATATTAGAATATAATAATAATATTTTTATAAAACATTAATATACCTTTAAATAATTTTGATATTTTGATTGTATAAATCCCATACAATTCTAAAGTCTTTCCACTAAAACTATATTTACATATATATCAAATATCTTACAAGCTATAAAACCTAGTTTATTTGTTGAAATACTAATATAATATCAATAATGCCAAATATCACCATTAAATTGCTTATATAAATCAAGATCATATGGAATTCATTAAATTCACAGAGAATGTACTTTGATTCTTTTTAAGATCATACATGATAATAATATATGAAACATTCATCAAATTCTACATAATTAATAATTAATACCACAAATTATATTATTAAATTGTTGCATTCTATACTCTCAATATAATAAAAAAGATAATAAAATAAGCAGCTACTTTCATTCTTTCTAATATTTTTCCAGTCAGCTAATTAAATATGTAAATAAAAGTATTATTTAAATAATTAAGCCAAAATTGAATTAAATAACCTATGTTATGCATAACTTAGAATAAATATGCTTTATCACATTATAAATATTAAGTAATTTGCAATATAGATCTAAAATTTTATTAATTTTACAATATTTTTTCAAAATGTATTAGAATTATGTTTTCAAATATATTGCATAATAAAGTTGGTATTTCACTTAATCGACAAGGTTTAATAAATAGTGATTTATATTTAATTGCTAATATTTAATATTATATTATATATCTTTTATTAATAATTATATATACTAATAAATTTGCTAAATAATAAATATTACTTACTTTTAATGCCTTTTGAGTTTGTAAAAGATCATTATACATATTAAAAAGACTGTTTTATTATATTTCTCTCAGAACAAATATAGTAATATATTTTGATAAGTTTTATATTGCAAATAAGTAATAAAAAATTTATGGTTTGCATTTTTGAAATAAATAGCAAGTTGAATTGCACAATCAATAGATATTTTAAAATTAATTTGATGAGCAAAACATGATAAAAAAATAATTAATCTATTGAAATGATTTAATCATAATCTTATATAAAAAAATAAAAAATTTTATTATAAAAAATACATAAATTAAAAAAAATAATATAAAGTAATTTCAATACTGAGTTGTTACATATTCTGATATATTATCAATAATAATAATACAAACTGTAATTTTTTTGTTTTAATTCAGAAAGCATTAATTCTATTTTTTTAATTACTTCAATATAATTTTTATGTTTAGAACTAATATTAACTGCTTTTTATATATAAAGGTTTTTCTTTTGAAGTTATTAAAACTGAATCTAAAAATTGCTCATTTTTTTACATTTATTTATTCATCAAATGTTATAGTTATGCCAACTGGACTTTCTTTAAGTGAAATATTTATTATTATATTTGCTTCAGAATAACTTATTTTAAAATTTAACTACTAAGAATACAACAATCTGATAACTTAAGAAAAGAATTTAAAAAATTAAATAATTTCTTTGCTTTAGAGTTATTAACCCATGATAATGTTCAATCACAAGAAACTGTTAGTTGAAATATTAATATATAAAATTTTTGGGAATTCTTTTTAGATAAAAGTCAAATAATTTAATTATCTATAGGTTCAAATGATAAAGATCAAATAATTATTTTATTTGAAGAATTTGATCATGTTAAAAAAGATTATAGTGATATAATATCTGAAATTATAAAAAAAAATCAGTTTAATACGTTAATTCAACTAATTAAATTTTAAAATTTACATGGTTTTTTATTTAGATTTTGAGTTATATTTAAATAAAAGATTTCATTTTTTTCTTTTGAAGTTGTTTTATTAAGAAAATTAAAACATTTCTTAAAATATTAAATTATACAATCTTTTTTATTTAAAAACTATATTTTTATGATCTTTTTCTTCTCCTAATATTTCTATACATAATTTACATAATGTTTTTAAATTAGATTTATTAATTTTAATATCAGTTCTAACAATATATTATTCTAATAAAGAAGCAAGTGATATAATAAAAAATTGTGCTTAAATTTTTTAATATCTAGTAGACATAAATTTGTTCTAAACATTTAAAATATGTTAAATAAATTATCATAAGTAAATTTTTTAATGTTCAGCGGACATATAAATTTGTCTTAGACATTTAGTAGACAAATTTGTTCTAGACATTTTAAATATATGTGAATATGTCTGTTAGATAAATTATCATAGGATATTTAAGTAAACATAAATCTTAAACATGTCTTAAACATGTTTATATCTGTCTAAAATAAGGTAGATAATGTCTATTATATAATACTACTATATATAATCAAATAATATTAAGATTTGAAGAACAAAAACTTAAAGTAAAAGTTGCAATTAAACAAATTTCAAGAATGTTATCTTTTATAACAGAAGTATGAAAAGGTATGAAAAGTTCAAAATAATGCTGCTTTTTTTAGTCTAATTATTTATTACATTAATAAAGATTAGAAATTAAATAATTTTTTACTTGATATTATTTCAATATCAGTATAACATACTAGAGTAAATATATTTAAAACTATTATGCAAGTTTTAAATACAGTGGCTTACAAAAGAAACGCAAGTAGAATTGCTTACCTTTAAAAGCTTATAACTCACCAATAATGAATGCTAGAAATATGGTTTTGTATTTGTATTAAACCTCAAAACCTAGCTAAGTGTGACTCACTAGTCAAACAATAACAAATAGGAGACCAATCAGGTCAAATCTGGGTTGTCAGATTTGACCTGATTGGTTCCCTATTTTTTTGTTTTTTTAGAATCAGGTGATTCTGATTGATGACGAATAATGACGCAGATAGAATACAATAAGGTTCCAATCAGGGTGTTATAAAGATATCAATAGGGTTATTCTTATTGATATAAATTTATTAACATCCAGTTTCCAATCGGATTATCCCTAAGTCATCAATAAGGATATTCTTATTGGAGGGTTTTTTTATTATTATACAAATAGTGATCCTGATTGGTAACATTTTATCAAATTTATTTAATAATCGTAATAATATTTTATACCAATAAATAATCCTGATTAATTATAATAAAAAGAATTTTTATTAATATGAAATATCCCGATTGATACAATTTATATAAATTTAA
>CAMKVN010000282.1:0-33537 GCA_946474995.1 Funneliformis geosporum | reverse complement strand
AAAATTCACTATTGAAAAGTTGATCTATAAAGAATTATTAAATGATCTACAGAAGTTACTAGAATTAATTTTATGTTGATCACAAATTAGAAGATCTGCACAATTCCAGATTTTGATGATTCTTAGGATCCACAGGATTCTGGAAATTTGTAGGATTCTTAGGATTTACTGGATTCTTCATATTATCATGATTCGTTAGATTTTCCTAATTCCCTGTATTTTCATTATTTTAATTATTATTATTATCCTTATTTTTATTATTTTTATTATACTTATTATTATCTTTATAATTATTATTTATTATTATTATTATATTAACACTTGTAGTTACAAATTTAGTTAGTTTATAGCGTAGCAATTAATTAGCTGTAACAAATTAATTTTGTATAAATAGAATAGCTTTTTGCTCATGTTGTAAAATAACTCTTTTGTAATTTCTAAAATACTTGTGAGTTTCAAGTAATAAATAAAGGAATCAACTTTTAAAAACAATTACTTTTCCCTTCTACATGTCCATCATCTAAGATTTGATCGTGAATCACTACATTAACTTGCAATTGAGTTTATCACTTAGAATAAATAAATTCTCTAAATTTCCTAAGTCCTTAAACCCTTAAGTTCGTAAACTAAGTGAAGTAATTCCAAGGAATTTCAGATACCTGTAGGACATAAGATTCTCTAAGGTTGTAAAGTCTGATAATAAAGAAGTTACTTACCGCAGCAAAGGAACTTAGATATATTACATGAAGTAATAAGAGAAGATTATTTCTGATGACAATGTATACATACTTACATACTTTTGTTTTACAAATATTTGAAACTAGCATAACAATTATTATATATAAAAATCTGTTTTTTTAAAAAAATTCTCTTATTTTAAAAATATTTTTTATTATAAACCAATTTTTTAACTTTATTTTTATTTTTTTAATTTTAATTTTACAATGTTATAATTTCAAAAAGTATCAAAACAAATTTGTAAAATTTTAATTCTTTTAAGTAAAAAAATTGAACAAGACTCATTATCAATTATTTAATTAAAAAATCAATGTCTGAATATAGAAAGAAGATTGGTTCAATTTCTAAATTATAGGCGTATACTTTTGACTATAGTAAATTAGAAGTTGATTCATTCAATCCTAATAATACTATTATTCAAAATAATTGAGATCTTTTCTGATTTCTGTAAGAACTCTGAACTTTTTAAAATCTGTTAGTTTTAGTAAATAATGTGAAGTAAAATATGTTGATTTATCAACTTTAAAGGTAAAGACTAAGAAAATATGAGAACTTTACAGTAAAAAGAAAGGAAACTCATAAAAATTTTTTTTTTGAATTAATGTTAAATTTGGATTTATTTTACTAAAAAAATCATAATTAGCTTAAAAAGTAAATTTTTAATTTTTTTAGAGTTTTCTTACTTTCTACTACAAAGCTTCTATATATAGATCAGTTAAATTAAAATTATTTTATATATCATATTATTTTATATTTATATAGTTTTGGATTATATATTTCCTTCTACATATATTATTTTAACATATATGATCTTTGCTAACTTAGCTTTAATAGAATTTATAAACTTTTAAATTTATTTATATTATTATTTTTATTTTTATATAACTAAATAAATTTTTAATAAATAATCATTAATAAAATTTTTATTAAATAAAAAATTACAAAAAATTAAAAATTTATAACTTATAGATTTATAGATTTATTATAACTAAATTTTAAATATATAATATTACAAATTTGAAAAACAATTAAAATATCAAAAATAACTTTTATTATAATATTGATTTATAAGTCAACTCGAGTTGAAATGAGTTGAGTTAATTATTAATTTGACTCAACTAATAATTTGACTTAAGTTAAATGAATCAGAAATTTTTTGACTCATTTCAACTCAAACTCAATTCAACTTATTTGACTTATAATTAACTGACTCATTAAAATCTCTACTTATTATATCTGATGATAAAAATAATAATATATATAATATATTTGTCTTAGAAAAAAAAGTTAGAATGTTTATTATACTAATTAAACCTATTATCAGTTCTATATCTTCCTTTTATTTTCAAAGAAGCAAAATATTTTTATCTTAACCTGTTTATTATATTTATTATATAAATATTTTAGCAAATTAGTTAGTATAAAGGCTTTTTTTTTTTGAGAATGTTATTATGTTAAATAGATTATACAAGAATATTCTAATCATTGAATTTAAATATAATTTTATAAAATTTTTTACTATTATGTTTAGTATGCTTTTAAGATAAAATGATTTATCAAATAAGAAGTTATATATTATGATAAGATTTGAATATATAATCACTTTATAAATGCATTCTTTTTAGAATTAAACAAAATCATATATTTATATAGAATATGTATTTATAAAAAGTATATTATGAAAGTATAAAATTTAAATAAAACATTTGTATTAATAATAAAAAGTCACATCTGAATCGTTAAAAATAGCTTTTATTATATAAAATAATTATAAAAAATCATATCTAAACTGTCAAAGGCAGCTTTTATTATATAATATAATAATAAAAAATCACATTTTAACTGTCAAAAGCAGTTTTTATTATATAATATAATAATATAAAATCACATTTAAACTGTCAAGTGCGAATTTTATAATATAAAATATAATAAAAAATCATATCTGAACTGTTAGAGGTGGCTTTTATAATATAAAATAATAATAAAAAATCACATCTGAATTGTTAAAAGTAGTTTTCATAATATAAAGCAGTATAAAAAGTCACATCCAAACTATCAAACACAGCTTTAACTTTAAAATAATTTATTATGTATTATAATATTAAAATATATAAAATCATGTGATAGTGTATTATATAAAAAAATTTTATATAACCAGAATTGAAAATTGTTGCATTTTGTATAATAGAGAATTTAGTTCTAATTTAAGACTAAGCTAAATAGTGTATTTATAATGGATGTGCATTTATTATAAGTACATTTATAGAGAATTAATTGTAACTAGGTAATGGAAACTATTAGAGTATCTGAAGCATTTATAACAGTAGTACTATAATCTAATTTTAAGTACAGTCAAACCTTGATATAGTGAACCCTTGATATAGCGAATTTTTAAATCAAATATATTAAAATTACCTTACTATAGTGAACTAGCCAATTAAATTCTTTAAAAAATTCGTTATAATCTTATAACGAAGTTGATATCCAGATCCTAGAATTCGTTATATCAAGAGTTCACTGTAGTATATCACTCTTTAATATAATTATATTAAAGAGCGATATACTGTTAAAGTTTTTGTGAATTGAGAATGTATGAAATTAAAGAAATTTATTAAGTAATCTAAGATCTTTACTAGTTTTGAATTCTTTTAAAAGGTATATTATGAATTTATTAAAAAATATGTTTAATGAAAAACAAACAAATATTGCAGTTATTTTTGGTGGTTTACAAGTAAATTACAGCAAGTAATTAACAAAAATTTTAAAGAAATTTACATCAATATTATAATGATTGAATAAGTTTTGAAGTTCATAAATTAACATCTTTTGAAAAAATCAAAAAACCTTTATATGTTAATGTTGCTAATTGGTTAGTTGGTAGGGTTCCTCAAAATCGAATTGAATCAATTTGAATTTGATTTGATTTTTTCAAATTGAATTGAATTGAATTGAATTGAACTCAATATTTGATCAAATCAAATTGAATCAAATTGAATCAAATATTTGTCAAATCAAATCAAATCAAATATTAAATTTTTTTTAATTTTTACAATGATATATTAAAATAAAGTTATTCTAAAGTTTTAGTTAAGAAAATTATTAGTAATTGCACTAAAAAATTTTAAAGATAGCTTTTACAAAGTAAAGTAACAGGTGGATTTTTATTATTAAACTTAATAAAATAATTCTGTGATTTCAGTTTTACTAAGAAAATTTAGTAATAATTGCCATCTTGGTTTCGTAATAATTTTATTAGTAAAAAAACGTTTTTGAAGCTGTGAACGTGTTTTTTACTATGTTTCTTAGTAAAAAACGTCTCTAAAGCTGCGGAGGCATTTTTTACTATATTTTCTTAGTAAAAAAGCATTTCCGAAGCTATGGAGGCACTTTTTACTATGGTTTTCTTAGTAAAAAATGCATTTTTAAAGTCGCAGAGGTGCTTTTTACTATGTTTTCTTAGTAAGAGCCACTCCTAAAGCTTTGAAGATAGCTTTACTATTGATTCAAATCAAATCAAATATTTGAATACTTGATTTGAATTTGAACAAATTGAATCAAACATTAATTTGGATTTGATTAAATAAATCATTTTTTGATTTGAATTTGATCGACTCAAATATTCAAATATCAAATTGAATTGTGAAACCCTACTAGACATTAAGATATTCAAGAAAACAAGTTAAAAATGTTAATTTTAAGCTTTGTAACTGATATATTTTACAAAATTCTAGGATTTTATTTTGCCATTAAATTGAGTTATATAAGATGTTAAATACGAATAAACTATTACACAAATTCCTAAAAAGAAAATAGTTGGCTGTTGAAAATTAAAAATTATCAAATGTATTACACAAAATTTCCAAAATAGTAATTTGTGTAAAATCAATTCACGTGAGTCAATTTAATCAACTTAAGTTGAAATAAGTCGAGTTAATTTATTGACTCGACTTAATTAATAACTTGACTTAAGTCAAATGAGTCAGAAAATTTTTGACTTGAATCGACTCATTTGACTCATGAGTTAACTTGATTCATTAGGAACTCTAGTAACAATGATAATATTCAGATTATAGCGTTATTTAGAGTATATGGTGATATTTAGATTATATAATTTAGAATAAGTAGGATATCATCATAAAATATAATTATATTTTATGGTGGTATTCCATTTAATAGAAAGATATGAAACTAAAGATAGGAAATATAATTAATATGTTACAACTTTTAATGTTACAACTTTACGTTGTAATTAATTTTAACTTATATATGTTTTAACAATTTGTAATTTGACACTAATTACTGCATCATCTTTATATGAAACACTAAATAAATTTTTTTTGAATTAATGTTAAATTTCAACTTATTTTATTAAAAAAATCATATTTAGTTTATAAAGTAAAATTTTAATTTTTTTAGAGTTTTGTATTTTTCTATTATGAAACACCGATATGTTATCAATCTTATTAGAAGTAAAGTATCCTATACTATTATATTATTTTATCTAAATTTTAATGTAGGTTTGACAAGAATCTACTTATTATTAAAATAGGTTATTCTTAAGTAAGGATGCTATCCTAAACTACCAAAAATTAGTTTCGGTTAAACAAAACTAGTTTCGGTAGTTTCGGCTATTAACTAAACTAGTTTTGACACATAACTAAACTAGTTTCGGTAATTCTAAACTACGGAATTTTAGTTTCGGACAGCAACACTATTCTTAAGTCTAAAATAAAATTTATATATAAAATTCTTTAAATATTACACTTAACTCTTATATTTATTCCATTTTAATATAAGATCTTCTTGATTCTATATTCAATATCTTTTCTATTTTTAGTTATTTTTGGATTGCTATAACATTAGTATATCAATTGTAATAAACTGCTAATTCTATTATCATTAGTAAGGCAAACATATATATAAGAGTCTGTTAATAAAATAATATTACAAATCATATGATTCACTATATCTCATGACTTGATTTTATTAGAAATATTTCCATATATTTGTATATCAATTATTTTGTCATTCATATTTTATATTATTATATTAGTCTTTTTAAATTTTGATGCTTTGGATTCTTTTAAAAATATTCATATTTATCATATTTACTTTCTTATTTAATAGTTTATATTATATAATATTTATTATTAAATATAAAAAGTTTGTTTTAGGTTAAAATTTTTCAATAATTTAATTAGTATTAATAATTATTGATTTTAAGCTATTCTAATTGTAAAGTATTAATTAGATAAAGTCATAGATCTTTAGATAAAACTTAAAACTTTAGAAACTATTTAAAAATATATAGCCTAATTAAGTAAGCAAAATTTAAGATAAATAAAAAGTTATAATTAAAAAGTTTTAGTTAAAATAAAATTATTAATTACAAAATGTTGCTTCTAGTAAATATTACCTAATGTTGATTCAAATTTATTTTAGTATACATTATTATGTAATAAGATGTAAATTTGTAGATATTGAGTTATTGTCCCACGCTCAAAGAATAGAGATTTTGGAAAATAAAGCTGATGAGCAATTTTTTCCCGTGATTAATGATGCTGATGGTAAAGTTACCGAGAAAAACAAAAGGAACATATTATAAATATTACTTTTTCTCCTTTACAGCAAATAGTCTGGGAGATTTTCCAATCAAAACTAATATACGGCAATAAATTTGTGTAATCTATTTAAAATTTTTTGAAAGTTGTGTAACACAAAATTTTTAATTACCAATCGAATTTATCAAATTTATAATGTCGGCCTGAATTATAAATTTATGATGAACAGTTCGAATTCATGATGATCCGTGTCGAATGGTAGTATATTCAGGTTTCTAGCATCAATAGATAATTAGATATTTCAAAATATTTCTAAAAACATTATTCGTTACAGTAATAACTTGGGTGCTAGAAATATGAATTTACTATCATTGGACGCAGATGATTCCAAATGACGTGCCTCAGCTTTCTACGATCACTGGATTGGCAGTTATTTTTTATTTAAAATTGTTATTTAATTGGAAGGATTAAATCAATTTAATTAGCTTATTATTTTGAAGATTATAATATATTATTATTTTTCTATTTAACTTAAATATTGACCAATCATAATGTCTGCTAATTTGAATTCAAAAAAAAATTTTTTAAATACGCCGATCATTATTTATTGATGGTCTCTTTGAACATAAAACAGATCCTTATTATTTTATATCTTATATAAAACAATCAATGGTAATAATAATCGGATGATTAATCTTTGAGATAAAACAACAGCTAATATTGGTCTGATAGATTGGTAGGTCATTAAACATGACCTGATTATCAAAAATGCACATTAATCATCAATAGATCGACGAGATAAAGTCAGATAATAATTAATCAGCATAGGCTTAACCAAAAAAAGTCGATTTCTAGAAATATAAAAAACGCCGAATCATATCATATCGGTATTTAACGGAATGACTCTCCTTATCCTTATGATACTCATGATAATCATTTTCGACAACAAAATTATTATAAATTGATTCGATTTCTCGAGTAAACCTTAAAAAAGTTCTCAAACTTTTTCTTTACTTTTCATCATTTTTTTAATTCATATTTTTTAAAAAATGTTATCAGAAATTGTAACACTCTCGCCCATAAATCTAATTTTATTACCCATAATTGGATTGTTAACCTACATTGCAATATTTTATTTTCGTTATTTTAATCGAACCAATCCATTACCTGGTCCGATACCCTTACCATTTATTGGCAATGTACTACAATATCCCGGAGATGCTGGAAAATGGGCAAATCAATTACAATTAATATACGGCGATATATTCGAAATTTACTTGGGAACTACAAGAACCATATGTTTATGTCGAGCAAATCTAGTAGAAAATTTGATGAAGTCCCAATGTTACTTACGCACACCACCAAACGATGGATTGGATGAATTTGGTGTGAGCAATAAAGGAATCATCTTTAACAGGAATTATGATGATTGGTCGTATCATCGTCGGTTCCTGCAAAAAACAATCATGACACCCAAAGTAGCCAAAGAGACTGTCGAATCCACTCAGGTTTTATTCCAAGAAATGGAAGGATTTTGGAAACGATTAGGTGATGATAAGGAGATTGATTTTGCTGGATGGATTTCTCGATTAAGTTTTGAGAATATGGTACTTTTGACCACCACGTTAAGGATAAACTCGATTACAAATTATTATAATGAAGTAAATCCACAAGATCAAATTGTTGAGCCCGAGGGAACCCTTTCAAACTCGTCAACTTATATCAATTGCGCGAAATCATTCTTTGATGGTGCCACGTTCAACTTACTCACCCCAAAAATATTAAGACATTCTCCGGGCATAAAAGGAACAACAAAGTACTTGTTGAGTCAGAAAAATTGGCTAACCACAAACCTTTTGGGAATTATTAAAGCAAGAAGAGCTCAAATTGAAAATTCAACGGAAAAAATTGACACTCATGATATTCTTACTCAATTCTTGACCATTAATACCGATAAGGATGTCACCCAAAGTATTGCTGATGACAAACATCCAGGGAGAATGAGTGATGATGACGTTAGAGCTAACATGACAGAAATTCTTGGAGGTGGATCTGTCACAACTCCAAGCACAATTTGTTTTGTTGTTCATTATTTGGCTCAATATCCTGAAGTTCAAAAACGAATGGTACAAGAGTTGGATAATGTGTTGGGAAGTGATCGTGATAGTCAATTCACTCTCGATCAATTAAATAAGCTTGAATATACCGAAGCAGTTCTCAAAGAAGGTTTGTAAAACATTCATACGATTAATGATTATCTTTTCATTTTGATTCTTTATCAATAATAGTGCTTTGTTTATATATGATCAGTTTCACGTGTATTTCCTTCTGTACCGGTCAATTTCCGCGCTATCTCACAACCAGATGAAATCGCTGGGCACAAATTTCCAGCCAACACACAAATTTTAATTCATATGGAAGGAATTCATCATCATCCATCCGACTGGCAAGATCCTGACGTTTTCAATCCGGATCGATGGTTAAACATCTCTTCCGGTTCAACTAAACGAAACAAGAATTCATTTTTGCAATTCGGAGGAGGTGCACGTGTTTGCCCAGGAAGAAGTTTATCTTTGGCTGAAATAAAATCTGTATTGGCTTTATTGTATCGAAAGTATGATGTTGAGCTGGTGGATAAAGCTGCTCCACTGAAATATCATTATAGCTTTAATAGACAGTGTGATGAACTTAAAATAAAAATTAAACCTAGAAGTTTAAAGTGTTAGAAGGGTGGGTGCGCAAGTTACCTTAAAAGTTAACTACGAATTTTTTATTTAGCATACTTTATTTAATGGAATATGATAGCATTCATTTTTTTCCTCTCTTTTTGGGGGAAAAAAATTCGCCGTTTAATTTGAACATTATTAGTGTTATTATTTTATTCATTTTTTAAAAATTTTATTAATAATATGTAGAAAATTAATCAAATAATTAATGACATATTTTTTGTATTATTATCTTATTCATAACATGTTGTCTGAAATCTTTCTTTTCTTGGCGCTTTAAATATGTTGATATGCTCTGATTTCATTATCCTTTCTGTTCTGATGATGATCGAGTATTATAAATACGATACGATTCTGTAAATCGGATCGTCAAAGCCAATAATTTCTTGTTTAAAAGCAAATAAAGTCTTTCTTTTTATATCATATTTTTGTCATAATCAAAATGTCTGGTAACTTTTAAAGAACTTTTATTGTGCATCTCAACGGGATCTGATTTTGTCGACGCATGACGTATGTAGTTACGTGAACATTCTCATCCAATCATCGGTCCTAATAACCACTAGGCTGATATTTAACCGCATAACTAAAATATGAAACTTTATCAGATTTTTATTTATATCATCAAAATCATGTCATGAGATATAGTAAATCATATGAATTTATAAAAAAATAAATACATAGATTTTAAAAATTGTAATTAGTCCGGAGCGTAAGCGAAGGACTATATATTTCTAGACGCATTGACTCGAGATGTCAAAAATTGAGTCAATACGTGATTGGTTACTTGAATTACACTTGTTCCGGACTTAGCAACGATCCCTGTTTCCTAGTATAATTATATTGCTTTTTACAAAAAGAAATTTATAATATGTTTATTCTTAAAATGTTATAAGGATCTATATTAATTTTATCTTTATTTAAAAATATATATACTAGGGAATGGACTCATCCTAAAAATCAAGTCCCATATGAGATTTTTTACCCGGATGAATTTAATGTACAAAATGCCGCACGATCAAATTTTATTATTAATCATGAAAAATATTTATTAAATGTAGTTAATGCATTTATCAACCCCAAATTTTACAATTGAAAAAGTACTTTATGAAATGTTTTTAATCTTTTTTTGATTTAATTTTCATTATTAGGATATATTATTGCACGATAAATTATTCTCAATTAGCAAAATTGGTAAGGCCGGATGATTCAATTTTATTTGAACTTGGTAATAATTTATTTAAAAAAAATGACATCAATGTTTACATTAAATTATATAAATTTCACATGCTTAAATAAATAAATAAATCAAACTAAAAATGGTAAATTGATAAAAGGGTTAACCGACACCTACAATCAATCTAATTTTTATCTTGAATTATAACTTTTAATCAATCTATAAGTTATAAAATTTAAAATTTAGGTCGGTGAATATGTCACTTCAATTGTAAAAATCCAAAAAATATGATATTAATTTAATGTTACACGAGATTTGTCCCTTAATTCAGCAGGAAATGCTTTTAATTAAGAGAGCATTTTCACAATTTTATATCTAAAAAAGCTAATTCACAACGTTTTCTTATATAATAACACTTGCTATTTTAATATAATTATAATAAAGGCATTTACTTTTTAAAAACGTCAATTTATTAATGAAAGAATCTTCCATCAAATTTAAAAATAAAATCCGTGTAGCGCAGCAATATTTAACAGTTCCTTCATATTAAACTTAAAATCCTTTATATATTAAGATATAAAAAATTATCTTTTAAATTGTAAATAATTTTTTTTAAAAAAAAATTAGTAAAATTTATAATTCCAATTAAATTTAAAATTGGCTTTTATAGAATTTGATCTTAAATTTTAAAATAATTCTCAAATACAAATATTATTTATTTTTAATATTTATTGCTAGAAAAATCAGATTCTAAAAATTTTTTGATTAAAGTTAAGATTTTATTATTGCATTTAATCAAATGGGAGCTTTATAATAGAAAGGGAAGAAACTCTAAAAAAAATTTTTTTTGAGTTAATGTTAAATATGGACTTATTTTACTAAAAAAATCATAATTAGCTTATAAAGTAAAATTATAATTTTTTTAGAGTTTCCTCCCTTTCTATTGCAAAGCTCCCAAAATTAATCAATTAATAGATTTTATTTAAAAAAAAAAAAAAATCACAACGAACTCATTGATGATCACGAGAATGGTACGTACCATAATGTTCCGTTCTGGTTTCGCTATAGACGATTCCGCAAATCGGAACAATTCTAAAAGAGTAAGGTTGTACCGTACTGTTGGTTTTATAAGCTGTTATGAACGTAACATCTGTTCCGTTCTTGAATCGCAAATCGGAACAATTAAGATTATGCCGTTCTACTGGTCCTACAAAATGAATTCAATTAATTTCAACGTCAGTTGATTTTCATCCGCTTTATTAAAGATACGTTACTTTATACACATATATATTTTTTTTTCAAAAGAATATAGAAAGAGAAATTCAAAATCAATTATGAAGGCTGAAATAACAATTTGATAATTTATAGCTAGCATTATTCCTTCATAATGTATAAAGTGTATACTATATAAAGCTACTTTACCCAAAATATATTAATGCTGTAACTATGAACGGGTTATTTTTTTCGTACCTCTACCTAGAATTGGTTAATATAATATAGTATCACTGAATTTTAAGATTCAACATGGTCTGTTGAGCAAATTTTACAATGTAATTATTCAATAGAGCATTCATTTTTTTCAACTAATTAAAAAGCTCTACGATATATAAACTTTTTAATATCCAAATATCAAGATTATGTATTTCCATTCCTTGCGACATTTTCATAACAGTATTCTAATACCCTTTTGCTTTTGCGATACTCTTTTTATATATTATACAGATATTTAATGAATGTTATGTTTGCTTTTTTACACTTTGCTGTTAAATAATGTTCGGATCATACGATTTAATTACTATGTTTTTAACTCAAATTTAATAGCAAAAGACCCAAATAAATACAATTGGATTGTAAAGTTTATTGTTAAACTATTTAATAAGAAGGGTGAAAGATTTTTTTTAAAAAAAGATATTATCAAAAATCCAGGGAGAAAATTTTAAGCTTCGATTTATGTGTCTTTAGCGGAAACTGCCAGAAAATGAGTTGATGTTAAAGCCGACCTGAAAACATATTTGCATATAAAGAATTCAAAACTTTTCGCACCTTAAAATTACTTGTTAGGTAATTTTTCCTTCATTAATAACAAATTGTTCATTAAATATTTGTTCTTAAAGATTCTTGAATGCATTTCGTCAAAATTTTGAAAACATTTTGTAAATTATACTTTCAAATATTCAGGACACCACCTTTTTTATACTAAAATTGCATTAAATTAAATGATCACGCAATCTTATTAAAATAAAAAATAATTTAATTTTAAAATAACGCGTTTGTTTAAGAGTGACTTTTTTTTAAAGAACAGAAATTTCTCGTTGGAAAGAAATCCATGCAAATTAAAAATAGAAATATCATATTTGATTTTCTCAAAATCATTTTAACACTACAATAATTTTTAATTCATAGTCTTCTTTATTTGAATTTTAAGATCCACATAACATAATACAAATATTTTTTAATTGAATTTAAATGACAGTGAAATAAATTAATAAGTCAAGTATTCATTTAAAAATCCATTACCACTTTTGATCGTTTTACTTTAAAAATGATAGACAAATTTAGTTTAGCAAATTATTTTGCGGAGTAAATTTCTTATGATCACCAATTTTTAAAATACAATTTTCTCATAACTAACCTCTTTTATATATTATAATGATAATGAAAGAACCATTTTTTGCGATAACAAAGTATTTTACCTTAAATTTTTCTCATAAACGCATGGTTTGATCCTTTTTGGTCAAGTCAACATAACTTCCTCCGTTATAAATAATGTCATTTTCCCACTCGTTTTTTTTACGCAGTATTACATTATGGTTGATAACAAAGTGATAAACATACATGAACAATGGTATTCGATCTTAGGTGAAAAAATATCTTTGATTGAACCCTACCATTATGTTAAGCTTAGTAAAATTTTTCCACCTCCAAAATTACCGGCTTCTAGAAAAAATGGGACTGTAATTGAAGTTCTTCCTTACATCCGACAGAAAGTAAAGATGTGGGGAGCTGATGTTCTTAGAGCAGAAAATATTAAAACTTTGATCGAGGAAGTTGATGATGTTTCTGATGAGAAGTTTTCTGATGTTGAATCAATGAATGAAGACCAAGATTTTCTGCAAAATAAAAATAAATTATCCCGATTTGATTGCATTGCTAGTTTGCTTGCATCTTCTGAATGTACTGTAACTCAGGATATCTTTCGAACCTTATCACAATTTCCAATTGCATTTCCCTTAATTATACCTGGATTAGTTGATGCAAATAAATTCAAAGTGTTGCTTCCTTTGCTTATCGGTCCAGTGATCAAATGGGAAATGAAACCTGGAACGATAATTGAAAATCATCTTTTCAGTGATCCGTTCAAAATGATTGTCGCCGTTCGGATTGGAGCCAATTCTCTGGGTAAAAGCACGATTCTTAATCAGTTGATGACTTCAGATTCTATGTTCTCCTCAAGCTGTGAGCCAAGAGCAGAATATGGGATTCCACATATGGTCAGTGGAAGCGTCGAGTTTACTGGTTAACTCAAGAAACTTGTGGCGTGGGTCTATGGAATGATGTATTTGAAAGTTACTACAAGAAAGGGGCAAAAGAAATTGTTTTGCTTGCAAATTTACATGGAGATGCCTTGGATTATCCGAATCAAATTTGATTTTTAAAGCAATTTCCATCTAGTTTCTTGGTTTTCTTAATGCCTGGATATACTGATGATCAACTTGATACTTTTGAGAAAATAGTTGATACCAATAAAATTGTATATTGTTGGGTGAATCACAAGAAGAAAAAGCATGCAGTCGACACCAAACTTTTAATGAAAGATCAAACGTTAAAAAAAGTACGACTAATGTTCAAAGAAGCTTTAGATTTTACTTCATCATTCAACGCTAATAGATTAAAGCTGAGAGAATCACTTCATCTTACTGAAGGTATCGAACTTCCAGAGTCTCAGCTTTTGATAAATTTTGTTGAAGAAAAAACTTGTCGTCATATTAAGTTGAAAGTTTTGCAGCTTCAAAGAAAGCAATCCGATAACGGTCTTCAAATTTGGGAAGAAAATGTTGAATTACAAGGTTTAATATTTTTGTATATTGATATTCTAAACCTACCTCTCGGTAAAAGAATGCGAGCTCTGGCACACCTTGAAAGAGAAGTATCCAGACTCTCTATGATAGAATCCTCTGAAGCTCGGAATAAAGCTGTATCAAAAAGAGAAGAATTACGTAAATCCAGCTTAGTCAATAGGAATCAAGAAAGTGAGCAAAGTATTAAAAGAGAAATTGCAAAAATTTGGGCAGAAGTTGATAATATGAGTTTAGGTATGGAGCACTTCTTCCGCGAATTGGGCAGAATCTATAGAATTTTTTCCGTTCATTTTCAATCGCACGATATTGTTGTGAAGCTACCTCAACTTTATGCTGAACTGCTGATTAGCGGTCACATTATAGAGTTGCTTGATGGTGACACTGGTGCTATATCTGAAGCCTGGTTCTCGGCTATTTGTAACTGCATCTGTAAAAAGTTTCCAAAGCTTCGAATTTTTGTGATCAGCATACTAGGTCTACAATCATCGGGAAAGTCAACTCTTTTGAACGCTCTCTTTGCATGTAGATTTGCAGTTTCTGTTGGATGTTGTACGAGAGGTCTATTCATGCGTCTATTATTCTTGGAAAAAAATTTATCAGATCAACTCGGTGTTGACGCCTTTGTCTTGATTGATACTGAAGGTCTTGGTGCATCAGAAAAAATGGATGATCCGGAATCAGAAAAGAAAAATCGTATCTTAGCAACTTTTGCAATGGGCGTTAGCAATTTAACCATTCTCAATGTACTTGGAGAATCAACCCGAGACTTAACTGAGATCTTACAAATGGCTATTGTGACAATGGCTCGTCTTGAAAAGGCCGAGATGGCACCTGATATTCTTATGGTACAACATATATCTGAACGAAATAAAGCAAAACTTTCTGAACCAGAAGAAAAGTTTCGAATAGCTCTGCAGGAAGCTTTGAAAGTAGCCGAAGAACAAGACATTGAGATGGGAATTTTCAACACAAAATGTCTTCATATTCTTGATGAAAGAATAAAAAAAGGTCAGCTCCTTAAACAATTTCGACCATTTAAAAATGGTGCAACTGTCTATGCCCCACCTTCAGAGCAATATCACGAGGATGTTGTCAATTTATATGAATCCATACTTGCCGATTGTAAGAATTCACGAAGAAAAATTGAATTTTCTGAATGGAATTCATTAATTCAAGGTTATTGGCGAGCAGTTTCTCTTGAAAATTTTGCTGTTCACTTCAAGAATATCAAAGAAATTTATGAGTTTATTGAACTTGGTAAACGAATTACAAAGGTGAAAGAAACCATTAGTAGGGCGTTCCTAAAGCATGAGGAAAGTGTTATGCAAGAAATTCGATCCAAGCTTCAAAATTGGTCTCCCGATAATAGGGCAAACGAAAATTCACGCCTTCGAAATGAATGTTTGAAGTTGGTTGAATTGGGGATAGAAGATGTCCTAAACTGTGATAACAACTCCAATTGTGGAGAATGTAAAAAAGTAAAAAAAGAACGGGTTGAACTGGAAGAGTACCTTAAGGAGAAAGATAATGAAAAAAGTGAAACGGAAACTAAACAAACCATTGAAAATTATATCAAACTTAATCATCAATCTGTATCCGATAAACTTACTCGAATGCTTTCAGCAATCATTATCTGAAAAGGTCTATCATCTGAATCTCTTGAAATAATCAACAGGCATTTAGAAAACATCATAAGAGATATGCCAAGTAGAGGATTGCCTGATCATGAACGTAAATGAAAAATTGAAGACATATGGAATGTACTGCGGTCTAACATATTATCAAAAGACAAGGCTATATCGGTAGAAAAACTAATAGATGATGATGTCAAATATTATTATAATCGATTGCCAGTGGAGCTTCATAATAAATACAAAAATGGAATCTATCCAGATTTATCTAAATGTAAAGCATATAAAGTATTTAGTTATAAGTCTTTAACTAAGTTCTCTTTATATTTAGAAGATAAAGACGTTCGTGATCTTCAGGGGAAGCTTGATAATTTGGCCGATCAAATCTTCAAAGAAAGAACTTCTCAACATTTTTATCCTGGTATTGTGAATGATCTTAAAAATTTAATAGACAAGACTCTCCGTAATTTTTCAAAAACTCTTGGCGCTTTTGATTCTGATTTCAAATGGAATGTTCATCTATATGTGTTGTTGAAGTTTAAACCAAAAATGAAGAAATTTCAAGACAATTGGGAGAAAAAAAATAGCCTCCTTGGTATACTTGATCAAAAGAAGGAAGAATACTTAAAGATAATTGATACTCGGCTTCAATATGGACATTCGCTTGTTTCTGAGGGTCATATTGTTGGGGATTATTTATTGAGAGTTATTCATAAAAAAGCAATGAAGGCGGGAAACTCTGAACGTGTAAGAGCGATCAGTGACGTAGCTTGGATGACTAATTCAGAAACCGTTAGACTCAAATATTTTGAGGAACTTGCCGATCAAGTTCAAAAGGGTAATAAAGAAACAGCTATACGTCACTTTTCAATTTCCGAACTTTCTATAGAAAATTGGTTTATACGTACCGTTAATAGTAATAAAAATGGAAATCCAGAACAAAAATACAGAGAGACTTTTAATGCAGAATTCGAGCGAGTTCTTCAGGATATTCGTAACTGTAAAAATTTTGAGGAAATTAAAGTATACGTAAATAATTATATGACACAAGTTGATAAAGTGGACTATAAGTTGGATATTAAGCATACCTTATTAAAAGACGGAAGCATACAAATCTTCCAACGTACAATCGAGAAAGAACTTGAAAATAAAGAAAATGGTCATTATTCAAATCCCGAATCTTTTGAAGATCCATCTGATAATAAATCAATTATGAAACGACTCGGATGTACAGAGGCATGTCATTGGTGCGGGGCTTTGTGCTGGGGATCTCGAGATCATCATGAAAATAGCGACACAACGAAAGTTCATCATACTAGTCATCAACCCCATGGTCTTTCTGGAATAACACATAGAGATACACGTGAACTTAGGGCAATGCCATGTCATAAAATGACAGATGCTTGGACTGTGTGGTATATTGGTGGTAAGGAGAATGGTACAATATGGAGTGAAGCAATATCTCGAGATTTTTCGGATTGGAAATTCGAAGCTCATTGCAATCAAATTTTTAATGAACTTATGTGCTGGTTTTTTGAAAAGTTGCATCATGATTTGGCAGCTAAATGGAATTGTAAACCATCACCTTGTAATGAAATGAGAGATCACGGTTGTTTAAATTTGAATTATGATAGTATTATTAGCACGATCAGAACTAAATTTTAATGATATTACCAAAGTAATTCAAAACAATTAAGTCTGTCAAGATTTATATTTTTCATATTATTTCTCATCCATATGTATATCGCAAAATAACAAAATTAATTAACTTGTAGTGAATCATTGTAATTTCAATAAATTTAACAGGAACAAAATGAACTCTGATAAATGTTTACCCCGATCTCCTGAAGTTAACTGAATTAGGAATTCGAGTTAACTCATCATTCAAGTCGTGTGCTCTCATTATAGTCATTATCCTTCGCGAGATCTTTCATAAATGATGAAAATTAAACATCATTGTTAGCAAAATTTCATTATTTAATAACAAAACTTTATTATTTTATAGAAATTATTCAGCTAAGTGACACGTGACCTCACGTTACTTTGCATGAAAATTTAAACTTAAATTTGTTTTGTGTCACTAAATTATTCCAAATTTAACTGTTTTTGTATCCATAAAAATGAAATTTTTTTGGGACCAACTTTATCATTTATCAGTTATCAACATAAAATTGAAATTATATTTTGTTTTTTTTTACGCAGAATGGTTGATAATAAAGTTATAAAAATACACAAACAATGGCATTCGATTCTAGGTGAAGAAATACCTTTAATTGAACCTTACAATTATGTTAAACTCAATGAAATTTTTCCACCTCCAAAATTACCGGTTACTGGAAAAAATGGGACTGTAATCGAAGTTCTTCCATACATCCGGCAGAAAGTTAAGATGTGGGGAGCTGATGTTCTTAGAGCAGAAAATATTAAAACTTTGATCGAGGAAGCTGATGATGTTTCTGATAAGGAATTTTCTGATGTTGAATCAATGGATGAAGACCAAGATTTTCTGCAAAAAAATAAATTGTCTCGATTTGATTGCATTGCTAGTTTGCTTGCGTCTTCCGAGTGTACTGTAGCTCAGGATATCTTCCAAACCTTATCACAATTTCCAATTGCATTTCCATTAATAATGCCTGGATTAGTTGATGCGAATAATTTCAAAGTGTTGCTTCCTTTGCTTATCGGCCCAGTGATCAAATGGGAAACGAAACCAGGAACAATAATTGAAAATCACCTTTTCAGTGATCCATTCAAAATGATTGTCGCCGTCCGAATTGGAGCCAGCTCTCCGGGTAAAAGCTCGATTATAAATCAGTTGATGACTTCAGATTCTATGTTCTCCTCAAGCAGTGAACCAAGAGCAGAATATGGGATTCCACATATGGTCAGTGGAAGCGTCGAGTTTACTTGGTTAACTCAAGAAACTTGTGGCGTTAGTTTATGGAATGAAGTTTTTAAAAATTACTACAAGGAAGGGACAAAAGAAATTGTGTTATTTGCAAATTTACATGGCGATGCCTTGGATTATCCAAACCAAATTCGATTTTTAAAGCAATTTCCATCTAGTTTCTTGGTTTTCTTAATGCCTGGTTATACTGATGATCAAGTTGATACTTTTAAGAACATAGTGGATACCAATAAAATTGTATATTGCTGGGTGAATCACAAGAAGAAGAAAAAGTATTCAATCGATACCACACTTTTAACAAAAGATCAAACGTTAAAAAAGGTACGACATTTGTTTAAAGAAGCCTTAGATTTTACTTTACCTTTCAAATATAATAAATTAACGCTAAGAGATTCACTTCATTTGGGAGAAACGCTTCAATTTACTGAAAGTATTGAACTTTCAGAGTCTCAGCTTTTGATAGATTTTGTTAAACAAAAAACTTGTCGTCACATTAAGCTACAAATTATACAACAAAGAAAACAATCCGATAACGGTCACCAAATTTGGCAAGAAAATGATGAAATGCATAGTTTAATATTTTTGTTCATTGACATTCTAAATCTACCTCTCGGTAAAAGAATACGAGCTCTGGCACACCTTGAAAGAGAAGTATCCATGCTCTCTATGGTAGAATCCTCAGAAGCTCGGAATAAGGCTTTATTGAAAAGAGAAGAATTACGTAAAACCAGCTTAGACAATAGGAATCAAAAAAGTGAGGAAAGTATTAGAAGAGAAATTGCAAAAATTTGGGCAGAAGTTTGTAATATAAGTTTAGGTATGGAGCATTTGTTCCGCGAATTGGGTAGAATATATTTTTCCGTCCATTATCAATCGCACGATACTGTTTTGAAACTACCACAACTTTATGCTGAACTTCTGATTAGCGGTCACACTATAGAGTTGCTTGATGGTGACGCTGGTGCTATATCTGAAGCCTGGTTCTCGGCAATTTGTAACTGCATTTGTAAAAAGTTTCCAAAGCTTCGAATTTTTGTGATCAGCATACTAGGTCTACAATCATCGGGAAAGTCAACTCTTTTGAACGCTCTTTTTGCATGTAGATTTGCAGTTTCTGTTGGACGTTGCACGAGAGGTCTATTCATGTGTCTATTATTCTTGGAAAAAAATTTATCAGATCAACTCGGTGTTGACGCATTTGTCTTGATTGATACTGAAGGTCTTGGTGCACCAGAAAAGATGGATGATCCGGAATCAGAAAAGAAAGATCGTATCTTAGCAACCTTTGCAATGGGTGTAAGCAATTTAACCATTCTCAATGTACTTGGAGAATCAACTCGAGACTTGACTGAGATCTTACAGATAGCTATTGTGACAATGGCTCGTCTTAAAAAAGCAGAGATGACACCCGATATTCTTATGGTACAACATGTATCTGAACGAAGTAAAGCAAAACTTTCTGAGCCAGAAGAACAGTTTCGAATAGCTCTGCAGGACGCTTTGAAACTAACCAACGAAAAAGACATTGAGATGGGAATTTTCAACACAAAATGTCTTCATATTCTTGATGAAAGAATAAAAAAAGGTCAGCTCCTTAAACAATTTCGACCATTTAAAAATGGTGCAACTACTTATGCCCCACCTTCAGAGCAATATCACGAGGATGTTGTTAATTTGTATGAATCCATACTTGCCGATTGTAAGAATTCACGAAGAAAAATTGAATTCTCTAAATGGAATTCATTAATTCAAGGTTATTGGCGAGCAGTCTCTCTTGAAAATTTTTCTGTTCACTTCAAAAATATCAGAGAAATTTATGAGTTTATAGAACTTGGCAAACGAATTACAAAGGTGAAAGAAACCATTAGCAGAGCATTCCTTAAGCACGAGGAAAAGATTATGCAAGAAGTACGATCCAAGTTTCAGTGTTGGTCTCCCGAAAATTCATGTCTCCAAAATGAATGTTCGGAGTTGATTGAATCTCGTCTAGATGGTGTACTAAATTGTGATAATAACTCAAATTGTGTAGAGTGTAAAAAAACGAAAAAAGAAAGGGTTGAATTGGAAGAATACCTTAAAGATACGGATAATGAAAAAACTGAAACGGAAACTAAACAAACCATTACAAATTATATCCAAATTAATCGTCAATCTGTATCCGAGAAACTTACGCGAATGCTTTCAGCAATCATTATCCGAAAGGGCCTTTCATCTGAATCTCTTGAAATAATCAACAGGCATTTAGAAAACATCATAAGAGATATGCCAAGTAGAGGATTGCCTGATCATGAACGTAAACGAAAAATTGAAGAAATATGGAATGTACTGCGGTCTAACATATCGTCAAAAGACAAGCCTAAATCGGTAGATAAGGCAATTGATGATGAGGTAGAATCTTGTTATAATCAATTGCCATTGGAGCTTAAAAATAAATACAAAGATAGAATTTTTCCAGATTTATTTAAGCTTAAAGCATATAAAGTGATAGTTTACAAGTCTATAACTAATTTCTCTCAATATATGGAAGAGGGAGTTGTCCATGACCTTCAGGCAAAGCTTGATAATTTAGCTGATAAAATCTTCAAAGAAAATTCTCAACATTATTATCCTGGTATTGTGTATGCTCTCAAAAGCTCAATAGATAAGACGCTCAGTACTTTTTCAAAATATTATATCTCTCTTTATTCTGATTTCAAATGGAATTGCCATCTATATGCTTTGTTAAAGTTTAAGCACAAAATGATGAGATTTCAAGAAAACTGGGAGAAGGAAAATAGTTCCCTTGGTATACTTGACCAAAAGAAGGAAAAGTACTTAAAGATCATTGATACTCGGCTTCAATATGGGCATTCGCTTGTTTCTGAGGGTCATATTGTTGGTGACTATTTATTGAGAGTTATTCATAAAAAAGCAATGAAGGCAGGAAACTCTGAACGTGTAAGAGCGGTCAGTGACATAGCTTGGATGACTAATTCAGAAACCGTTAGACTCAAATATTTTGAGGAACTTGCCGATCAAGTTCAAAGGGGTGATAAACAAGAGGCTATAAGTTACTTTATTTGGCCTGAATATTATATAGAAACTTGGTTTATATGTACAGTTGATAATAATGCATGTGGAAACCCAAAACAAAAGTTCGAAGAGACTTTTAATGCAGAATTCGAGCGAGTTTTTCAGGAGATTCGTAACTGTAAATGTTTTGAGAAAATCAAAGTATACGTAAATAATTATATGACACAAGTTGATAAAGTAGATTATAAGTTGGATCTTGAGCATACACTATTAAAAGATGTAAACTTAATATTATTTCAACGTGCAATCGAGGAAGAGCTTAAAAATAAGAAGGATGGTTATTTTTCAAATCCCGAACCTTTTGAAAATCCATCTGATGACAAATCAATTATGAAACGACTCGGATGTACAGAGGCATGTCATTGGTGCGGGGCTTTGTGCTGGGGATCTCGAGATCATCATGAACATAGCGACACAACGAAAATGCATCATACTTGTCATCAACCCCGAGGTCTTTCTGGAACAAGCAATAAGAATACACGTGAACTTAGTGCAATACCATGTCATAAAATGACGGATGGTGAATGTGTGTGTTATGCAGGGTATGATGGTAAGGAAAAAAAATTAAAATGGGGGGATGCAAAAACTCACGATTTTTCGGATTGGAAATTTGAAGCTCACTGCAATCAAACGTTCAATGATCTTATGTGCTGGTTTTTCGAAAAGTTGAATCATGATTTAGCACCTAAATGGCAAAATAAACCATCAACTTATAAAGAATTGAAGAATTACGGTTGTCTAAACTTGAATTATGATAGTATTATTAACATGATTAGAACTAAACTTACCCTATAATCTTTACATATTTCTTTTGAAAGTTGTTAATATTTTCTAAATACAAAAATTGTTTTTTCTATTTTATTGTTAGTAATTACAATACTGTTTTCAACTTTAAAAGAAATCACAATATGGAATTATTATTATATTAGGAATTGATATATCATTCATAATTTGAGAAACTAGTAAGAAATTGAATTTATCACGTGACTTTAATAATACTAAAAATCTTGACTCACTTTGATAAGTTATTTTGTATCCAATTGACGATGGGAACTGATTTTATATTATATAAAAAATTTTAAGCCTTTGCTTTAAAATCTTAATAAACATAAAATTTCTCCCGTAAGAGATTTAGACATACCGTGAAAGAGATAATGGCAATCGTGAAGAAGGATAAAAATGATCCTACTCCCATTCCCACTGCATCAAGTAGTTTTAAGTAAATAAAAATTTTGTAAAAATCAGGTTTAACTTGAGTTCATTTTCATTTTTTAAATTTAAATAAAGACATTTATGAAAAAGAATTTATTTTGCTTCGCTGGTAAACTATAATTGTTTATTCTCCTATTTTAACGGCTCTTTGTATTATATAATTAACAAATTCTTATTATAAATATTCTGAAATGCATGTGATATTAATTTAATAAGCTTAGAAATACATATTCAAAAAAAATTAAATAAAAAAAAAATAAATATTATTGCATTCCAGTAAATAAAAATAACATTATTATTTTTACTCTTTAAGTGCATATAAAACTAGGGAACGGTTGAGCCAATGTTTCGGGCTAAACCACTTTTCCAAATCCTAAACATTTCGGGTTTTGATGAACATGATCCTAAACTCCGTAACTTAAGCGAAACTTAAATATAAAACCAATAAATTTAAAAATGCAATACTAAGTAAGGTCCAGCAAAAAACTTATTACGCGATTTTTTTCAGGCCGGAATTATGTAATGCCATCACAAAGTATACTAAAATTCCGGGCGACATTATCTATAAAAGGAAAAATCTATTTATATTCAAGCATATAATCTAGTAATTACCGATTTTTTTTATTATATTTGCTATGGCAATATTGATAAATTATAATTATTATCGAAATATGATATATTACTCATATAATTGAGGAGTTTCGGATATATGATTTAGTTTCGGAATTAATTTCGGCTTTGGGCAATTGGTTCGGAGTTTCGGAGAATTGCATCCTCAGGCGAAACCTATTTCGGACAGTTTCGGTGGGCGAAAGGTTTAGGTTTAGCCCGAATCATCCGAATCATTAGATTGAGAGGACGACAACGGGGCATCTGTATCGCCGTGCAATAATCAAATGATCTCAATACCTAAATACTGTAAATAAATACCTTCTATGAATATCAAAGACGCTAAATATCCTCACTTTTCAGAAAATTTTGATCATTGATTCTATTTGATTGATGATAAAAATATAAAAAAAAGGATTGTCTTCAATCCTTTCATGTAAAGTTTTTTATAAAATAAATTCCTCTCTTTCTTTCGTTTCTTCGCTAGACAATAATAGAAGATAAGTGAAGACATAATTTTTTCGATTGTTAATCATGGAAATCGTCCAAATATTTAATAAAAAAAACTAGGTGAATTTTATAGGGAATTAATTGGATAAGCTTAACGGATCATATGTTCGTAACTTAGCAAACCACCCATATAGTAGAAGATAAATATAACTTTATCTTAAAATCACTCATGATAATTATGATAACATTTGACGAAGATTATGGTTGTAAAAGAAAAGATGCGAACTAAAAATTTCAAATAGATCTGGTCAATCAAACAATCTGAATATCATATAATGATATGGTATGGTTTATCTTGAAGAGAGGATATTGAATGATTAGTATTTTATTGAAAAAGTTTAATAAATGGGAATTTGGGATATTGGATATACTTGGGCAACAACTATATTCGCGAACGAGTCAGGAGGTTGAGAAATTTCTTTGATTAAATGATGAATGATTGGAAGAAAAAATTTGTTCTGGATTATGGACGATGTTAAATTAATGTCAATGCCTCTACTTATGAATTAATATAAAAAAAACCAAAGTTAACGCAATAAAAGTAATGAAATGTAATGGTAACAAATGGTCATATGTGAATATTACAAACAATGGTTCTGTCACTGAGAACTTTTCGTACAAATTATTATGGAGTTAGCAAGATCACATGTTTATGGCGTAATTTTTTCTTTTTTTATTTCATCAAATTAGTCTTGGCAGTGAAAGTTTAATATGGGACATGCTACTTTATCTTAACCCTTTGGTTCTATAAGTATTTTTTAAGAAATAACATCTTTTTGCGATAAATGTTTTTGAAATTTGTTCTCCTTTTCTTTGAGGAATTAATTAGAATTGCTGCTAAAGAATCGTACGCAGAATATACATTTTTTTTACAAGAAAATTGCTAAAGGAAATTGAAAGAAATGCACTTTCCATGATCTATACATTCATTTGGTCAGTCGGTCGAAATCCGAAATTATCAATTCACAATAATTTTTGATAAATAAAACCAAACAGTTAGATTTAAATCACATGCTGTGTCACAACGGTAAAATTCAGAACTGCTTGTTCTCATTTTGATTCAGATCTTTATAAATGCATACAAAAACTATTGATGGTGTTTCTAAGTCTACCCAAAGTAATACTAAACTTTCTTTATATAGTGCATTGATATTACAAAATTTCGTAGCTTAACTATCAGACGATTATGTAATGAAATAACTTTATAAATAATTAACCTGTATATTACAAGATCAAAAGAAGGCTTCTTTTAAGCAAATATCAAACTTACTATGTATGGTTTACCTCAACTTCCATTTATTTACTTAAAAATTTGTCAGCCGATCTATGATTGTCAATCATATATAAATAAGTTATAAAGTGTTTCAATGAGATCATATTATGATGTCCTTTGTCTAAAAATAATAATGAAATCCTTTGTAGCAGCAGTACAAAATTATTATAATAGAGTTATAGAAAAGGATAAATTTGATCAGAAGTAGAGATGAATTATTCCCGATCCAGGATATGTTGCTACTTTTTAATATTTCTAACTAACGTCATGTTGTGTAATTAACCCTTATCATAAACAATTATGTGTATGGGAAAATGTACTTTTTATTGATCAATCCAACAAATTTTTTATATTACAATGATCATACAACAATGATGCATACAAGCAAGAAAACTCTAATAACCTTTAATTTATGGATAAATGACGTTTCTGATAAGGTTAGTGTGTGATTTTACTATCTGTTCAAGAACATGAGATTTGGATTTTTATCAAAATTACTTTTTTTGGATAACCCACATGCGTTAAACTTTGAATGAATTAGACAAAAATAGCAAAGAAAAAAATGTGTCTTTGTTAAAAATACGGTTAGTGACCAAAATCGGAACAAAGGGCTTTTCCAATCTTAAAAAGTTATTTAAAATTGATCACTCAATTTGGGCATGGTGAAACTTAATTTTTCGGATCTTCGGTATCAACCCAAATAAAATTGATAGATCCAGAGAAATGGCATTCTAAAAACTAAAATGAGGAATCATGTATATATATATATATTTATTTTATAATCTAATAAAGTAATATATTTGAAATTGTCAACTGCGAGAATTCGAGAAATCTGCTTATAAAAGTGCAACAGAATTTTTTTCCTTGATTATGCAAATAAAAAAAAAAGGAAAAAAGGAAAAAATAAATAAATCAAATAAACAAATATTCTAATACGATGAGCATGTTTCAATCACCATTATCTGAAACTCCAAGTGCGAGAGATTATATCGATATTATGGTTGATATAAGAAACCTCGGGATATTTAGTAACTTTGAAGAACATACTCCTACAATTGTCGTATTCGGTGATCAATCAAGCGGTAAAAGTTCCGTTATGACAAGATTAACCGGTGGCTTGCCAATGCCAAGGTAACAAATTTTACATAAATTTCTTGAACTATGTCGTTTATAAAACATTATCGTATCATTACAGAGGATCTTCAAAATGCACATCGACTCCTTTCGAAATACGTATGTTACAAACCGAAGAGCCAATACGTAGAATCACATTGCGTTACATAGAAGACAGAAATCGTAGAGCGATACCACCAAGAGAAGTAGAATTTGCTGACATAACGAACTCGAGTAAAGCGGATATCGAAAAAAAATTGCGTGACGCTCAACGTTATTTACAAAATCCAAGTATTAGAGATATCAAATCAATGTTGCCTGCTGATCCAAGTAATGATGAGTTGCCTTTTACAAAAAATGCTGTATGTCTTACAATTGGTGGGCCTACGCAAAAGTATAGTTTGTCTATGGTTGATTTACCAGGTAAATGAAAGTAATATGATAACAAATATATATTATATATATATTTATTTACCACATTTCATTATTTAACAGTTAACGCGTATTTTTTTTTTCGCACTTCGTTTGAACGTCTTATTCAGGAATCGTACGAAACGTTGAAGATAACGAAAAATTTGTAATTGCCTTGGTAAAAGAATATATTAAAAGAGACTCGGCAATACTTGTTCCAATATTTCAGGCAACATCAGATATTGCTACACAATGCGCGTGGCGTCTTGCACGTGAAGCAGATCCGAATGGTTTGCGTACAGTAGGTGCCTTAACAAAGATTGATCGAATCATCGATTACCCAAATGATGATGAAAAACATTTGGAACTCGCTAATCTAGTAAAAGGTAAAGGAGACCATCAAATTGTAAATGGTGTTTATGTTATAAGAAATCGATCTAGCGTAGAACCTGACGATGCTGATGATACATTGGAAAATGATACAATTAGGGAACTCAAAAAACACAAAACTTGGAAAGATGTACCAATCAATAGGTTTGGCTTACAATATTTAGTCATGAAATTAAGTGAATTACAAGGACAGGCTCATAAACGGTCATGGCCAAGAATAAGTCCCCTATTGGAAACTAGTAGAGATGATTATGAAGAAAGATTAAATAGCCTTCCGCATAAACCTATTGGAAACCCAACCATACGTTTCTTGGAATTAATTGGAAAATTTGACAAAAAGTTCACTTGTCACGCAAATGCCGAACATGTAGATCATAAGTTGTATCGTGGACAACAATGGAACTTTGGTCAATTTGATCAAGCATTATTAGACACTCGTCCAATATATAAACTCACTTTTGACGAAGGGAGATTGAATACCGAAATTTTTGATCCCATAAAACCTGGTTCATTGCAATATCGTGGATGGGCAGGTGATTTAAGAGAAGAAGAATGGGAAGAATTTGATTTTGACAATGATGTTAGTGAAAAATATGTGTGGACAATAGATCAACTTTATGAAGCTGTTCAAGAAAGTCAAGGAGGTCTATTGGTTGGTTATTTTCCATATAAAGCCGTAGTATCTATTGTTGGAAAACATCAAAAGGAATGGCTTCAGATTTCTACCAAATTATTGAATAAAAATCACGATTGGGTTGCCAATTTTACCGATGAATTGATAGAAATTACTTTCAAAGAATTTCCAAACGTTATTGGAGAAATCAAGTAGGAACATTTTTTTTTACGCTCTTTGCACGTGATTTGCGACAATAGATTGATTTTTAAAACAATAAATAATAGGAACGTTCTACGTGAATTATTAAGAAAGTGCAAAGATGAAACGTTAAAACATCTTAAAGATCTTGAAGAGATGGAGCATATGTCAGCTAGTAGGGCTCTTTATGTAACTGATGAAGCCAGCCTTTTGAAAAAGCAATCAAAATATTTTATAAAGCTCCGAATTTTGGCAGCTAGCTCTAGACAAACGAATCAAGAATTAAAAGAAGTTCTTGAATTAGGGACCAAATTGTTTGACATGATGTATGATGAGGACGCTAGTGATCATGACTTTGATAAAGCAAAAAACGATTTAATCGATCATATTTCACAACGGGAAAACTTTAATGATGTTTCAACTCAAAGATTAATTGATGAAATAAAAAGTCTTAAACTTGCAGCAGAAACACCATCAACTGCTACTATATCTGCGATGTTGACTATAAAAAATTCATATTTAGATAGATTAATTCGCATAATTCCCGAATCTGAACATTCTAGAAATCACAGTATTCTAAAAAATACCATCAACGAACATGCTTTTCTTGCTGCTACGGTACGTCCTTTAACATAATATCTGATATCACGTGTTAAATATTAATATTTTTGCGAAACAATTTTTTTTTCATTTTTTTTTTTAGGGAGCCTTAGCATATTGGAAAATGTCACATTCAAAATTTCGAGAGATCGTACCACGTATAGTAGAATTTTATCTCGTACATCAATTCGCTATACGTTTAGGAATGCATTTACGTACCCATTTCAGACTATTAGGAGCAGAACCAACAAATCAACCATCAGATCTAATTAATGATATAGACTTAGAGAGTTTATTAGGTGAAGATCCATCGGTAGCTAAAAATCGTGCAGAATGGCAAAAGAATTTTCATGCTCTTAATGGTATTATTGATCGAGTTCGAAAATCTTCTGTAAGAAGTTATAACCTAAATCAAAATAATAATAGTAGTGGTCGTGGTGGTACCGGTGGTACTGGTGGTACTGGTGGAAGTAGTGGTGGTGGCGGTGGAAATGGTGGTGGTGGTGGTAGTCGAAGGAGATAAAAAAGTTCAGTTTCATGATATGTCAAAAAAACTTTAACTGATTTTTTTTTTAACTAAAATTTATCTTATGTATCTTATGTAAAATTACTTGTCGCGCGTTATAATTTACCACTTATTTTTATAGCCTTACAATATCTTAAATTTTTGTTTCGTACTGTATTTTTAAAAACAATAAAAATTTTTTTTGATAAGAAGTGAAAGCTGAAAGATCTTTAAAATTATCTATTTATCTTATGAAATAAAAAAAATAGAAAGTTTTATAAAAAAAATCATTGACGAATCTAATCAATCAAACTGAATCAAACAATAATTTATCTTAAAAAACAATATATAACCTAAGGAGGCCTGAGGTATATATAATTCAACGATCTACCACCACTGCTACCCTCGCGTTTGTAGCGAATCCCGAAAGAGGAACACAAAGTCTGATAATTTATTTCTATCTATTATATTATCTTATGTAGTTCGACCTGGTTGACAACAGAGTTTTTAGCTATAACAATAACTCTTTGAATTAGACTTATAAAATTCTACAATACAATTCTTATTCTACACTTCACATAAAAATTTACATATTTGTTACTAACGGAATTAAAAAAAAAAATATATATATTTTTTTTTATGCGATCTAATCATTAAAGAATAAATAAAACACTTATAATTCGTCTAAAAATAAAAAAATGTACCATTTGCCATCCATTAGGTAATGTAAACTCCGAAGATAAATCAAAAAAATGAATCTGAACTGAACCGATCTGTAATCTTGAATAATCCGATCTGAACTGAAAATTTTTAAATAATCTGAAAATTCAATTATTCATTTAATAAAAACCATTTCTAAAGTCAAATGTGATTTTACTAATCATTTTAGTTATTCTGAAAATTCAGATGTGACTTTTACTAATAATTTTTTATAAAGTCATTTCAAAAGTTTAGATATGATTTTTACTAATCATTTTAATCACTTCAAAAATTTAATTATGACTTTTACTATTAATTTTTTATAAAAGTTGCATTTGAACTTTTAGAATAAAAAAATTAATAATGGTATCTAAATTTTAAAATAATTAAAACAACTAGTAAAAACTCATATCTAAATTTTTAAAGTAATTAAAAAACTAGTCAATAATCTTATCTGAACTTTTATAGTAACTTTTATAAAAAAATTTAATAGAAAAAGTCATATCCAAAATTTCAGAATAATTAAAATAACTAGTAAAAATCAAATCCAAAATTTTAGATGCTATTTTTTTATTAAATTTTTTATAAAAGTTATTCTGAAAGTTTAAATATAATGTTTGCTAATCTTTTAATCACTTTAAACTTTCAGAATGACTTTTATTTCTTAGACTTTATAGCAGGCAAATTTGTTTACGAAATTAAAACAAATGGGAGACAGTCAGTAGAAAAGGAGAAAATTCAAAATTTTTATTAATTTTTATTATTAAGCCAAATTTATGCATATAATCGAGATTAGCCAAGTGGTCTAATAATATAAATTTTGACTAAATTTAGATTTCTCCCTTTTCTACTGATATCCTTTCAAATGTTAATTTCTTTATAAAATATTAAATATTAATTTTAATAATACCATTACTATTATTATATAAAAAATATAATTTAATATAATTTATCAACTTTATTAATAAAGATTTTAAGTCTTATAAAAGGTTTTTAAAATAATTTAATTAAAATTAAAATTAAGTTTCAAAATTTTTATTATAATAATTTTTTAAAAATTTTTTAAAAATTTATATTATATACTAATTAACTTACTTTATCATTAATTAAAGTTATAAAATTTCTTAATAAATTATAAAATTATAATAATAAAGGTTTTTTTTATAAATAATTTTATAATATTTTATTATAATTAATAGTTATAAATAAATTCTAAAAAGTTTATTATATGAAATTTTTTTACAGCTAATTTCATAATTCATAGACCATTAATAATTTTTCAGTCGCATTCAGTCGCAATATTTTATAGTAATTTTATTATAAAATATTTTCAGTCGCATTCAGTCGCAATTTATTAGTGGTCCACGAATTATGAAATTAGCTGTAATAATTTTTCAGTCGCATTCAGTCACAATATTTTATAGTAATTTTATTATAAAATATTTTCAGTCGCATTCAGTCGCAATTTATTAGTGGTTCACAAATTATGAAATTAGCTGTAACTTAAATTTTTTTTTAAAAATTACAAATTTTTAGCTTCTAAGTAATATTAAATTTTTTTATTATATAATTAAAAGATAAAACTTATTATAATATATTACATATTTATTAAAATTAATTTAAAAAAAAATATTTTAAAATATTAATTCTTTATAAAAATAAATCAGAAGAGAATTTATAGTAAATAAGTAAGCAAATTGCATGTAAAGCTCTATGATATAAAAGATAAAATAATTAATAATAAAAATCTAAATTTTTAGAATAACTAAAAACTAGTAAAAGTCACATCCAAATTTTCAAAATATATAAAATAATTAGTAAAAAGTCATATTCAAATTTTTAGAGTGACTAAAACTACTATTAAAATCATATTTAAACTTTTAGAATGACTTTTACTAATTATTTTAATTACTTTAAAAGTTTAAATGCAATTTTTATTAATAATTTAATAATTCTAAAATTCAGATAGACCAGAAAAAACTTTGGATTAATCTGAAAGTTTTGAATTAAATTTATTTAATTCAGATTTTTTTAATTTGAATTAAATTAGAATCTGAAAAAATTAAAACTAATCCAAAATTTTTTTAAATTAATTTTTTTATAATCTGAACTGAACTGAAATAAAAAATCTGTTCTTTTTGAAACTTTACTTATGATATTAATGATGGTTGGAAAAAAGATTAATAATTTTTTTATCAATTACTTTAATATTTCTATTAATTTAACTAATACATATTAAATAAATTATAAATTGATGTAATAATTTTACATTTAATTTATATTCATATTTTAATTATTTGATGATATAAAACTTTTTATTTTAATATGTATTTTTTTTAGTTTTATAAGCTAAGTTTCAGAAATATGATACTTTTATAATCTGATTATTTTTTGATAATTTGATAGTTTTATTCTAATAACAATATGCTGATGTTAAATTTATATTATAATATATATATAATTGACATATAAAATATATATCTATTTGATAATTTCTTGGTAAAATTAAAGTAAAATCATTTTTTTATGAATAAAAATTACATAATATTAATTTTTTAATTAAAAATTTTACTATAATTTAATTGGTAAATATTATAGTTACATATATTCAATATATTTAGGAGTTTGAATTATAATAATATTTAAAAAAGATTAATCTTTAAATCTAATAATTTTTTTAAAATTAACCAAGACTAATTAGAACTTTTTTATCCTTAATTATAATGCACCAATTTGCTTTATTTAGGTTATATAAAAAGCAAAATTTTATATAATATATATTTAAAATCTAAAAATTGTTATTTTAAGACTTTATGTACTTTTGATGAAAAATAATTTTTTTAATACTGACCTGAATTAAAACATATGGAAGGTGGTCAGTAGAAAAGAAGAAAATCCAAAATTTTTGTTAATTTTTATTATTAAGCTAAATTTGTATACATGATCAAGATCAACCAAATAGTTTAATAATATAAATTTTGATCAAAATTTGATTTTCTCCTTTTCTACTGATTACTTCCTATATGACAAAGTAAATGAAAGTTATATAGATCATATGATGTCATATACTAACACTCACTAGTCGAAATAATCCATTTCGTCACTTTTTTAAAGTGTCGAATGTTGGCCAAAATATAGTCTAATTTCTGCCGATCATTTCTAAAACAATCGGCATTTTTAGTAATAGCCGAAGTTGCACATTTTCATGCCACACAAAAAACCATTCGACATTAACAATTGATAGTTATTTGAAATATCACTAAGCAAAATAATACAATTCGTCACATTTAAAGTGCCGAAAGTTGGTCAAAATATAGTCTAATTCTGCTGATCATTGCCAAAATAATTAGCACTTTGAGTAAATAGAAAATCAGTTATCAATCAACATTTATGTTAAAAATTGGTCAAAATTCAGCATAAATCAGCTTAAAATCGGTCAACAATCAGCAAAAATCAATTAAAAAATCGAAACTAATAAAACTAATTTTTGTTTATTTATGATTTATAATTTT
>CAMKVN010000281.1:0-33551 GCA_946474995.1 Funneliformis geosporum | reverse complement strand
AATTTACGTCGATCATTTCTATAAAATCTAATTTTAGATATTTGATTGATATTACACAGAAATTTAAGCATTTTTGCTGGCCAAATTACTGTTTTATTAATAAGCTAATAGCCTCTAAAAATTTAACCTAATAAAGTTCATATAATATACTATAATATGAATCAAAAATCTCATTTTTTGTAAAAAGTTCTCGTAACTCATTTTTAATAGATCAGCTCCCATATCATCTCAATATACTTAAATAGATGTGGGAGCGAATGACAGGAAAATTTGAAACAAAGGAAGAAATTCTAAAGTGAAAATACCGTGAAAAGATAGAAGCAAAATCTGAAAATAATTTCAAGATGAAAGGAAAGAAAAAGGATACAGACAAAAAGAGAACCATATGGGAATTGGGTGAGAAGGTCAAGAAAAAGAAAGATTATATGAGAGCAATTAAAATCAAAATTACTGTGGAAGAGGATTTCTTTTCCAGTTTTCTTAAACTGCCAGGTTGCGTACCAATTGACATTTGAGTGTGTCTCAAAAAACGTTAACCCATTCTGAAGTCGAAAAAGAAGGGTCACTTAAATTCTTCTTAAAAAAGTGTGGCCTCAACAGGATTTTCATCTTCCACATCGAAGACTATTGTCTCTGCTATTTCTCTATCACTGGTCAAAGCGATTATCCTGTATAGAAGATAGAAAGGTAAGCTTACTTTTTCTAGCTTGGTTGAATTAATCTCGATGGTAATCTGGCCATTTAGAAGGTAGCGTATTCGTACTTGAGAGCTATTCGAGAATGTGCCACCAGGCTGTGAGAGAAATTCTGCTCGCACATGCTCATTAGGACGCACAGCGGTATGCATATGCATACTATTATATCGAATATTCTCAAGCAAATCTACAACATACTCGCCCCGCTTTGCTACGAAATACCCTCCCGAATCTGAAGGATCTTCTCCCATATTTTTCAATATTGAGCGTGTGCAATAGTGTGTATGGCATTGATTACTTCCTAACATTGTAGGAAAACTTCCTACTTGCGTTAGTGGGATTTCTACAGATCGTTCTTCAATATGTTTATCAAGATACTGCGTCTGCAAGGTAATGGAAGTGCCCATAGTGACGGCTCCTGCATAAGGAAGCCCTGTAAGTCTAGCTCGACTAGGATAAAGATCCGAGACTTGTCCAGTATAATATGTAGTACAGGTGGGTCTATCGATTTTCACATCATGAAATTGTATTTTGATCGTGAAACCCTCCCTATTTTTATCTGCCTCAGTTTGGGTCCTGATATTTTTCTGACGTTGCTCTATACTGAAAAGCCGTTGCATAATATCATTAATTCCGTTATCCATTAACTCATTAAATCCATCTATATTATGCCCTATTAATCCCTGATGATCTACAGCGGCGGATATAAATGAAAGCATATCCCGTTTGGTCAAATCATGGTTGTCCGGAATATGGATATTATCGGCCTCGAAGAATCCTTCATCAATTCTAGACTCCATGAAAATGATTTTATGAAAACTTCTTCTAGAGCTCGTTAAATTCAATTTCAGTCTTTTTCCATTTAAATATCATGGATAACTTTAGTTTTCCAAATTTTGGGCTTGCTCCTAAAAGGAAGACACTATCCAATGCATGGATATTGGATAATGTTGATAATATACGTGAAAAAAAAAGTGTGGCTAAAGATTCGTAGAACTGCTGGAAGACCGATGTTTTACAAGGATCCACATAAATTAATAACACTAATAGTATTCCGAATCAAGCTGGCTTACTGAATATATGAATATTTAATCTCGAAAATGCTCGCATCCCTTCAACGGTTTTCCTAGCGGAATTTTTTACAAAAATAGGGCATGTTTTATACATAGGCGCATTCCGCAGGGCAATGAATGCCAAGAATATATTTGCATGCGGATAGTTAATTAGTAAACAATCGAAGAGATAAAGAACTATCAAGCTGGCTCACCAAATATTCAGAGCATTATGGACGATTAAATATTGGCTAAATTCCTTTTATTGACAAAAAGTATCCAAGCAGTTTTTATCAACATGGCTTGTTAGTCTTAGACATTTTTCCAATATAACACTTTATATTTTACCAAATGTAGATCTATAAATTTGAATCATACTATAATTGGTTAAAGAAGTTAATATTACTATTTATTCTCAAAAGTGCATATATTAATCGTATTTAATAATGCTATCTGTTGTATCATATAGAGAGTATTATGAATATGTTGGATTACATCATATTAAAACCAATGAAACTCCAGCTGAGTGGAAAGAAAGAATCTGGAAAAGATTAGAATATTTTAGAAAACAACGTTTCCATGTTTATTTTGAAGAACATGCTTTCTATGGTAGTAAATTAAAAATTATTGATGGGAGTACGATATATCAGGAATGTGGTATAGCCATATGTTTCTCGTGTGATCAGCTTGTATATCTTGGATTTAGAAGTAAAATTATGACTTGACTGAAGTATATACATATAATAGTTTAAACAATATGTATATAAAGGAAAAAAAGAATACATTGATTTCAGAGAAGCATGCCAGGGAATGTGCCAACATTGGGCTACACACTGTACTGGAAATTCATTCAATACTCTGAATTTTAGTGACTGTATGGAAATACAAAAAAGAATATCCCATGAAGAATGGAAAATGGTTTACAACAATATTCTAAATGTGACGAAAGAATATAATAAATTCAAATTTCGTCGTGAGATACCATATATCCTTATATGTGATAATGAATTTATAAGAAATGAGTATGGCATCTTTGCTGGAGATATCTTATATAGATATCTATTATGGTTAGAAAACGCTAAAAGAAGAATTAAACGTATTCTGTACTCCAACTTGTGATCGTTTATAAACGAATGTATTCTTTAAATGATTCACGGGCCATTTTATGCAAAGCTCTTACGACCTGGATTGAAAATATGCTTGCTTTTCATGTATATGAAAAGATTATCTATTTTTTCTCAGATTATATCTAGGTCTAGCTAAATAGTAGAGTTCTGGCTTCGATGTATATATGAACTGTACAAGTCCTAAAACATAGCTAGAAAGTCGAGGATTGCGGAATAATTCTGAGACTTTGATTTAGTCAGTGACCTAAAATTCGGAATCTTACTATAAGGGTGAAAAGGGCATAGGGTTAGTGTTCCTCATTTCGAGCCTAGTGTATAGATACCCAACGATAGCCCTGATGGCAGAAATGTTCCCTTAATTATAAGAAAACTATTATCGAGCTTGGTCCTAAAAGAAGGAATCATCAAGAAATAGGATCATTAATAGTGGCTTGATCAAAAATATATTAATTACGAGCTAATCATAACATTTAACATAATGCTCCGAATATTTGGCGAACCGGCTTGATAACTTTCTCCTACCTATTTTTTTCTCCCTTTGATCAAAGGAGGGTTTTTCTTTTTTTCGGCTGGACGTCAATGAGAAAAAGGGCGAACATTTTGGAGATCAGATATCTGCACTTGGCTCAAAATTCGGAGCACTAATTTAATCTGATCTGATCTCCATTCCAAATATTTTTGCTCGTAGCATTTCAGAATTTATCGAGGGTGAGTATACTAGGGTTTGTTTCAGCCACTTTACGATGCGGGTTTTAATGCGGAAGAATGAAGGTCTGCAATCTCCTAGGGGCTTATGCCTTTGATAGAGGAATGCTGATCAGCATGATCCCGTGGGAATCATCAATGATAGGTAAATATCCTGGAGCTTATGTCTTACCTCCTTGTCATGGATTAGAAAACAAGAGACCTGTCACGGGTCTGAATTTCACCTCCTTATATCCAAGTATAATCATGGCCTACAATCTATCGCCAGAAAAAATTATTACAGATCCTTGCCAACTTTCCGCTTTATCTTGGGAGAAATACGATACTCATCATATTGACTTTGCACTTAATGGCCAAAAAATAGAGGGCTGGGTTATTCGTCACGATGATATAGAGAAAAATATGGGATTATATCCTAGAGTCCTAATAGATTTATTTCAGAAAAGAGCTAAAGTTAAAGCTCAGTTTAATGCCCTGGCAAAAATGAAGGAACAAATTGAGTTATTACAGAGCAGGGCCTCCTTGCATAATATCTCTCTAGAAGATGCATTATTTCGGCTTCTAGATGAAAAGGAAAAGGAAGTTCAGAATATTGAAACTCATCTATCCGGAGCTTTGAATCATTTGTATGAAAACAATTCTGCTGATGAACTTTCCTTCAGAAAGAAAAAATTGCTTGAGCTTGTTTATGGATGGAAATACCTTTTACAGCGCCATGTCGTGAGTGGATATATGTGTGCTAATTTCAAACAGAGTGCTCTCAAAATTTATATGAATACGTTTTATGGGGAAGCTGGTAATAGTATTTCTCCCTTCTTCTTTCTGCACCTTGCCAGAGGTGTTACTTCTGCTGGACAGGATAATCTTAAAGACGTTGCAAGTTACGTTGGTAAGTTAGGCTTTGGTATAAAATATGGTGATACTGATTCTCTTTATCTTACCTGTCCTCATGAAATATTCAAAGAATGCGATGCTATGTTTGGTTCCAATGCCCTTTCAAAACTGGAATACTGGAATGAAATGGTAAGGATCACTATGCAGGCAATGGATGATTTACGTAATAAGGTTAATATTTATCTGATTGAAAAAAGTAAGTCCACTTTCCTTAAAATGGCCTACGAGGAGGTCCTTTTCCCTGTAGTTTTTACAGGTAAGAAGAAATATTTTGGTATGCCACATGAACATTTTCCAAATTTCCATTCTAATAAGCTCTTTATCAAAGGTATAGATATTGTGAAACAGGGTCGTTCTAAGCTCTTTAAAGATATTGGGGATGATATTATGCGTAAAGCTTTATCTATAAAGAATGAAACGTCCTTACTTGATATTGTACAAAATGTTTTAGCAAATGCTATTAATAGCACAGATTGGAACTTTGATGATTTCATTCAGACAGATGCATGAAAGCCCCAGAAAAATAATATGGCTGTACAGAGGTTTATAGCCCGCATGAAAATCAAAAGAGAAATCAAACTGGCTACGAACTCTCATCTTATCAAAGAAGGGAAGCAACCTAAGCCTCTTCTTTATCAACTACCTGAACCTGGAGAGCAGTTTAGTTATGTCATTGCCAAAATTCAAGATTCTGTCGATCTTAAAGGTTGCAAAGTCTATTCACGAAAAGGGGATCGTATGGAGTTTGCTCATGTAGCCAGGCAACTAGATATGAAAGTAGATATTTCATATTACCTCATAAACTATATTGTAGGACTGTGTGCTCGTTTTATTAATTATGATGAACATTTTCAGCCTGCTGGGGCGAAAGATTTATCTGAAAAATTTGTTGATGAACAATCGCAGAAGGCTGCAAAAAAGTTCTTGGAGCGCTTTATCAAAGATATTAATAAGAAAAATAATGAGTTACTCCAGGATTCTAATGTTATTCATACGCGATTCAATCATGTATGTAATATAGTTCGAAAGATTCTATCATTTCATATAGGCATTCCAGTAGCCGAAATCATTCATAATGCATGTTTTAGGACTGATATAGATGAATCTTCCATAATTAACTCGGTTAGATCTTATATAGATAAATTTCTACAGAAGCTAGCGGATACTATACTTAAATCAGCTAAAATTAATACGAAGGGATCTATACAGAAAACGGTTGATGATATACTTAACTTAGCTAGAATTAATATGGATAAATCTCTACAGAAGATGGTCGATAAAATTCTTGATTCAGTTAAAACAGATATGAATGAATCTCAACAGAAGGCAATTGTTAATACTGCACTCAAACCGGCCAGAATTAGTCTGGATCAATCTTTACAAAAGGCAGTAGCTGACCTACTAGATTCAACTAAAATAGATATAGATACATATCTACAGAAGTTAGTTGATGATATACTTAAATCGGCTAGAGGTAGTCTGTATAAATCATTACAAAAATTGGCTGAAAACGTTCTTAATTTAGCTAGAAATAATAATGGCATATCCTTAAATAAGGGACCTGTATATACCTCTTTACAGAAGGCAGTCAACGCTATACTTAACTCAGCTAGTAAACATAGCAAAAAAATATTTACTCAAAATTTTCCTAATAATGTTTGGGGTAAAAATATAGCTAAGGAATTGGGAATTGGTGTTATTGGAAGTGATCAAAGTAAAGATATTTTATATAATATTTTAAAAAACTATCCATATTCTCCGATTCGTCCCACAGGCTGGCGTGTCACATATATGCAAACAATTCAGACTGAATTTACCAAAAGACTAAGAACCAATTTATATTATCTTCTACCTGACCTTATTATGTATTATGAAGCGGCGATAATAGAATTATCAGCAAATTGGCAACTAGATGAAGATTTTATCAATATATTTACATTAGAAACGCCCGAAAAGATAATATCAGCTTCTCGTTTGATATTTCCAAAAGATGAGCTAGATTCTAGATTTGATAGAATACAGAAAATCTGGCAGAGAGCTGAAGGAGTTTATCTTGCTTGTCATCAAATAGAAAGTAGTTCGGTATACTGGCGAGCTTGTGCAGAAGATAATGAGATGATAGGAAATTAGTCTTATTTATTAAATGATTTGCATTTATCTTTCCATATAGAATAAAAAAACTTAGAGTATCTGGAATCATATTTTTTCATAATTGCCAATTTTTACCATAATCCATATTTTTTATAAATTTATGCCTCACGTCCTGTAACCAAAATGTTACTTAATTTTACTATTTGACGAATAGTTTCATCCACCATGTCATGACTAGAAATCTCGAAACAATAATAACCATTACTGAATAACAGATTTCGTTGTTGCATCCATAGTTTCTGAGTTCCATGATCTGGTAAAGAATTACGAATAAATACCGCTATATTTACATCGTATATAAGAATGTCTGCTTTAATCGAATTCTGAAATTTATCCATAATATTATAATCGGTTAATTGCCATTCAGCAGGAGTTGAACTATTACGATAAGACAATAATCTAAGTTTAACATCCTTTTCATGATTAAAAGTTGGTAAACTAGTTTAGATAAGGCAAGAACAGTGGCACTCCAGATTGCATATTAACTTATATTCTTACGAAGCTTATAGTATATTATATACATAATATATATATTCAATTTTTCTTAATACTATTTTAGAATCAAATCGAGTAGATACAAGTCCTCAACACTAAAGCTGGTGATTCTAAATTAGAAATAAAAAGTAACTTCAATGGCCATTTTGCTAAATCATCATCAGCAGGATGAATAATCCCGCCCACCTAATTTAAAATTTATATCTAATTCTAAAAAAAAAAAGTTGCATCATCAATATTATCAAATTGATTTTCATGCATTATATTATTAATCCATTCAGTTATAATTGAATTTCAACATTCTTCATCTTCTTTTATTAATGGTTCATTTTCATTATTATTAGGATTTTCAGCTAAATTTTCTTTTTCTTTATTGGTTAGTATTTGATGATTATCATTTTTGCTATTATCTGATTCTTCTGGAATAATTGGTGTTGCTATATGAAGTTGATGAATTTTTTTTCTCCATTTTATATATATTTAATATTTCGATTATAAAGAATATCACTTCTAATTTATGCCATTTCAAGAACTTTTTTAGGCTAAATAAATAAATAAATAATAAGAATATTATTAAAAAGATATTAAAACTAATTAAATGTAAAAAATGCAAACCTTCAACTGATTTTTTCGATTTGTGTGTAAATATCCCATACTTGACCATAATCTTTCAATTGATGCTGAATTTACACATATTCCATGTATTCTAATTGCAATTTTTGCTAATTCTGGTTCTATACTACTGTTAAATTCCCAAAAATTAACCAATTGACCTTGAAATTGAGCAAATGAATCATTATCATAAGGATCTAAACCTTTTATATATTGCATAAATTCTGCTAAAATAGTTTGAGGTTTATGACCAAATCATGCTTCATAATAATATTTTAACCATTTACTAAGATATATTATAGATAAATTAGGTATAGATGTATGAAACTTTGAAACTTTATATAAAGGATAAAGCATCATTGAAAAAATTAAAAGTGGTTGTTCCCACTGTTTTCAGCATTTTTCCATTCTTTCAACCATTTTTTCTGAGAAATCTAAATTCATATGATTATTAAAAATTTTTGTTACATACGCAAAACAATGAATTACTTCATATAAACTTGCTATATCTTTTTGAAGTTTATTTAAAAATCCACATAAAGGATACAATAAATGTTGAAGTTCTAAAAGAGTTAACCAAAAATCATTATCATTAATGATATCTGCAATATCATCAGGTAATTTTCATTTACAATTATTTTTTTTTGAAATATTATTTGGTATTACATTTGGAATGCCATTTGTACGAATTATATTTGATTAATGTTCATTGAATTTTGCTGAAATAAACTAAATAGAATAGGTAATTAATTAATTAAATTAACTAATCTTATAATAATTATTTAATAAAATTTAAAAAAATTACCTTTAATGCGACTTTAGTTTTTAAAATAGAATGAAAGAAAAAATAATAACTGTTCTATCTGGTATCTTCAGGAGATAGCAATGATACAGTTTTATTGTAAATTTGAGTTTGTTTATCCCTTAAATTTCCAGTAAAATATGGAGATTTATAAAAATAACTGACAATTCGCACAGCTTTAATAGAAGTACATCTATATTGAGCATTTTCTTTAAAAATATCATCAAAAACAAGGTTCATTTGATGTACCATGTATGGAAGAAACACTTTATTCAGATATTCCTTTCTTAATTGTTTACTAAACCATGATTTTTAAAATAATTAAAAATAAATAATTTTTTCAAAAGAAAAAAACAGGTAATTTAGATAATTTAAAAAAATTACTATGCTGCAGTATATTCACCTGCAGAATCGAATATAAAAGCTTTTATATTTATTCCCTCATAATTTGTTTCAAACATTAAATTTTTAATGTTTTGAATTACATTTTCAGTTTGAAAAGCTTCTTCACTAATATTATAAGCATCCCAAATAAGTGGTTGACCGTGTGATGTTAATAAAATGACCCTTCAAATATGCTCTGCTTTAACATTAGTCCATCCGTTAAATGTTGCAGTAACGCTATCAATATCTTTTTTTGCAATACTTGTAATATTTTTTTTTAAAGTATTAGCACATTTTTTTAAAACTCTATCACTAATTGCTTTACAATTTGTTAAATTGAGACCTGGCAAAATAAAATTAAAAACAGCTTGTGTATCTTCATTTTCCAGAAAGGTAAATGGTAAGCCATTAGATATAATCATACAAAGAAGTAGAAACTCAAATGTTGGTCTATCATTAATAGACATTGGTCAAGTATAATAGGATGTGATGGATTGTTATCTGAAAAGTGAAGAAGAAGATGATAAAGTTGCTGAAGTGTTTTTTCGTCTTTTTGATAGATTTTGTAAACTAAAATTTTCTCATCTTTCCTTCCCTCCTTCCCCTTCTCCTTCTTCCTCTCCTTTCTCCTCCTTCTTCTCTTCATCATCAATTATAGCTAAATTATACATTAATAATAAATTAGTAATTGCAATTAATATTAATAAATATATTTTCTATTAAATTTACTTTCATTACAATTTTTAATTTTTTTTAAAAGTCTTCAGGAACAGGACAGGACAAAATATCAGTAATTTCCTCTTTGCTATATGAATTTCTAAAGTTTTTACAGTTTGCAAGATGATTCTGACAAAGTTTTACTTTATTAGAGGTAAAACATCTGAATTTTACCTGCATAACAGCTAAACTTCCAATAGTTTTTTGGTTATAACAAATACACATAGCTTTGGCATTTAATTTGTTATTATCATTTTTTACTAAAGTAAAAAATTCCCAAAAGTTATGACTCCTCTTTTGTTTAGTCATAATTTATAAAAAAAAATTTCGTTATATTTTAAAAATAAAAAAAGATTATCACTATCGTATCTTATAATGATGATATGTTATACAAGATTAACATCTGCGTATCCTTTTTTTGATAATTTTTATTTTATTGTTTAATCTTCCACAACAATTTAGAATTTTTAAATAGTTTCCTTATTAATATCTATTCCTTTTTTATTTTTAGACTCTCAAAACGTCAAATATCAATTCTAAACTCATAGACTATATACCAAGTGACCTAATGACCAAGATTACAATTTTATGACCTACGGTCATAAAGATCATATTATTCAATCATAAAATTTATGACCTTATGACTTATGACCGATGGTCATATGGCCTCATGATTGATGGTTATCTAGAAATAGTGATATGTCCCAATCATTTTCCAACACTAGTATGTACTGATAAATTATATAACCTATATAATTCTTTGAAAGTAATATTATTAACTTCAAAAAATTCCTCATCAAAATTATTATCCATGTTTTGTGTTTTGTATTTTGTATTTTATATTTTGTTTTGTTTTTTATTTTTTGTGTATTGTGTATTATATTTTGTGGTGTTTTATTTTTTTTCTGTTTTTTAAAAAAATTTTCATTTATAAATAAAAAAAAAATGCTTATCTAATAATATTAATAAAAATATATTTGTTTATACTTAAACAAATAAAGAAAATAAAAATGTGATAATTTTCAAAAGTAGAAAAATCAATCAAATGTTTGTTTTTATTCAGTTTACTATATGAATGAACTTATCAATCTAATCAATTGGTTTATCAACCAACTTTAAATTTGACTTGTTGAATAAAAATGCTTCATATACGATCAAAATTTAACTGATCAGATAAATTCTCTGTACAAATAATATTTAAAATTTCTTAAAGGAGAAACTTTATGCATTTTATGGTAATAAAAATTGTTTATTAATATGATTGAATATATAATCATAATATGTAAAATTACTATATTGGCAGAAAAAATTTGGATAACTTGATCAATAACCAAACATAAAAGTATGTTTTTAATCGAAATAACAGTTGTGTCAAAAACAAATATACTGATTTGTTGAAGATGATTTTTTCTCAAGTTTAAAAATTATTTGACTTGAAAAAAAATATATTTATCAATCTGATATAACATAATAAAATTGACTTGTTTAATAAAATGTATTATCTTAATATAAACTGATCAGATAAATAAATGCTCCTTACAGCCTCCCACAATCATAATATTTGAAAGTAAAAATTGATCTTAATTTGATTAACTTGTTTAAGTTTTATATTTGACTAGTTTTTTTAATCTTAGATCTTCAGGAATTATTATGGTATCACAATTTATAGATATTTAGTGGTAAAGCATTTCAACATGAATATTTTATCTAAATCAATAAGTTAACGCAACTTGGTTAAATTATTAACTTAAAGAGAAAAACCCTTTGGTTTTGATCAATTTAATTTGTGATTATCAACTGTAGGCAAAGGAATATGCATATTGTCTCTGAATTGTTGCATGAGTTGATCATTATTATTGGTTCCTGTTTGATGTGTACCTCTAAAATAGTAACTCTTCTTACCTTTTTATTCACAAACCAAAAAAAATTTAGCATTTGATGTCACAGGAATAATATTCTAATATTTGATTGGGTATAAACTTATTCATCATGTGATGGTAAGGTTTCTGTTTGAAAATAAAATATTTGAATATTTGTTTGTCAAATAAAAAAAATCAAATATTTGAAATTGATTGACTGATTTCGAATATTGATAATCGGATTTACCAAATATTTTGGTAAATATTTAAATGGTGATAATCAGAAATCAATTTCGATATTCGAAATGATTTTTGATCAACTGTTTATTTTAATTTTATTTTATTTTATTTTATAGGTTAGTTTAAAAAACTTTTTTAAATTATAGGAGGGTTTCTTCAGAAGGTGAGTTTTTTCTCTTTACTAATTTTCTTTTTTTAGGAACAGATCTTTTGTTCTTTTAGGTAAGTTTTCTTTCTTATGGTGGGTTCTTTGGGATTTCTTTGGGGTTTCTTTGAGGGTTTCTTTCTTCTCTTTACTGATTTACTTCTTTTTTTTTTAGAAACAGATCCTTCGGATAGGTAAGTCTTCTTGGGTTCTTTCTTTAGGTTTCTTTGAATTTCTTTGGGATTTCTTTAAGGGTTTCTTTCTTCTCTTTACTGATTTTTATTTCTTTTTTTTTAGGAATAGATCCTTCGTTCTTTTGGGATATGTAAGGCTTCTTAGGTTCTTTCTTTAGATTTCTTTAGATTTCTTTAGGGTTTCTTTAGATTTCTTACTGATTTTACTTCTTTTTTTTTAGTAATGGATCCTTCAGATAGGTAAGTCTTCTTGGGTTCTTTCTTTGGATTTCTTTGGAGTTTCTTTGGGTTTTTTTCCTCTTTTTACTGATTTTTATTTCTTTTTTTTAGGAATAGATTCTTCTTTCTTTTGGGATAGGTAAGATTTCTTGAATTCTTTCTTTAAGGTTTTTTTGGGATTTCTTTGAAGGTTTCTTTGGGGTTTCTTACTGATTTTACTTCTTTTTTTTTAGAAACAGATCCTTCAGATAGGTAAGTTTTTTTGGATTCTTTCTTTGGGTTTCTTTGGATTTTTTTGGGATTTTTTTGGATTTCTTACTGATTTTACTTCTTTTTTTTTAGGAACGGATCCTTCGGATAGGTAAATCTTCTTGGGTTCTTTCTTTAGATCTCTTTGAGATTTCTTTCTTCCTTTTACTAATCTTTATTTTTTTTTTTTTAGAAATGGATCCTTCGTTCTTTTGAGATAGGTAAGGCTTCTTGGGTTCTTTCTTTGGAATTTCTTTGGGATTTCTTTAGGGTTTCTTACTGATTTTACTTCTTTTTTTTAGGAACAGATCCTTTGGATAGGTAAGTCTTCTTGGATTCTTTTTTTGGGTTTCTTTGGATTTCTTTAAATTTCTTTCTTCCTTTACTGATTTTTTTTTTTTTAAGAATGGATCCTTTGTTCTTTTGGGATAGGTAAAGCTTCTTGGGTTCTTTCTTTTGGGTTTCTTTGGGATTTCTTACTGATTTTACTTCTTTTTTTTTAGGAACGGTTCCTTCAGATAGGTAAGTCTTCTTGGGTTCTTTCTTTGGATTTCTTTGGATTTCATTAGGATTTATTTCTTCCTTTATTAATTTTTATTTTTTTTTTAGAAACTGGATCCTTCGTTCTTTTGGGATAGGTAAGGCTTCTTAGGTTCTTTCTTTGGGATTTCTTTAGGGGTTTCTTTGGGATTTCTTACTGATTTTACTTCTTTTTTTTAGAAATAGATCCTTCGTTCTTTTGGAATAGGTAAGGCTTCTTGGATTCTTTTTTTAGATTTCTTTGGATTTTTTTGAGGGTTTTTTTAGGGTTTCTTACTGATTTTACTTCTTTTTTTTAGGAACGGATCCTTCATTCTTTTAGAATAGGTAAGGCTTCTTGGGTTCTTTCTTTGGATTTCTTTAGGGGTTTCTTTAGGGTTTCTTACTGATTTTACTTCTTTTTTTTAAGAACAGATCCTTCGGATAAATATGTTATTTTAGGTTCTTTCTTTGGGTTTCTTTGGATTTCTTTGAGGTTTTTTCTTTCTTTACTGATTTTTATTTATGTTTTTTTAGGAACAGATCCTTCAAATAGGTAAGGCTTCTTGGATTTTTTCTTTAGGTTTCTTTGAATTTCTTTGGGATTTCTTTGGAGTTTCTTACTGATTTACTTTTTTTTTTTAGGAACTGATTCTTTGTTCTTTTAGGATAGGTAAGTCTTCTTGAGTTCTTTTTGGAGGGATTTTTTTGAAGTTAGGTTCTTTACTAGTTTTTTTATTTTTTTTAGAAAAGAAATGATTTTATATGCTGAATAATAATTTTTTATTTTATTTTGGCATATAATAAGTATTTTTTTTTTTGTGTTTTTTTGAAGCAATTTTTTGAATAAAGTAAGTCTTCTAAATTTTTTTTAAATTTTTTTAAAGTTAGATCTTTTTTTCATAAATATATATTTTTTCTCTTCAAATAAATTAAGTTTTGCAAAGTTTTTTTAGAAAAATTGTCAAAAAAATGTTTTAAATTTATTTTTTTAAGAATTTATAAAATAATTCGTTACTAGTTAAATAAATTATAAAATGATCATCAAAAAAATTTCTCATCATTACATCATCATGCATTTTTAAAAAAATTCACACAGTAAAAACAATAATTTTATTTTAAACTCAAATATTTTCATTACCATTATAATTTTTTTTTATTTTTCACAAAAAAATAATGGATGAATTTGAAATTTTAGATGATAATTCTAAAGAATCTTCTAATAGACTTGTAAAAAACCTAAGCTTGATAAAAGACAATGTTTTGTTTGAAATCATTTTAATATTATAGATGATTTTAATTATTGTCAAGTAAATGCATCAATTTCAGTTAAAAATCCAGAAGGTATATGTAATCATAAAGTAAAGAATGGACCATCAACTACAAATATGATTAATCATTTATCTAAAGCACATAAAATTTATTATCTTACAGAAGAAGAAAAGGTAAATAAATATATATATTTTATTTAAAAATTAAATTATATTAAATATAATTTTATTTAATTAATTTATATTTTTTTTATTTTAAATAAGCTTAAAATTCATGGACAAAAAGATATGAGAGATTATATTATTCAATCTTATCCAATAAATGATGATCAAAAACTTTTTTAAAAAAAAAATGTTTAAAATTTATTATTGAAAATAGGCAGCCATTTTATATTTTAAAAAATTAAAGCTTTAAAGAATTTATTTTAGCTTTAAATTCTTTTTTTGAGATTCCAACTGAAGAATTTTTAGATAATCTTTTAACTGGATTTTTTAATAAAAGAAGAGATGATTTAAAAAAACTCTTTGAAGAAATAGATAAAATTAGTTTAACTTGTGATTTTTGGATATCTAGAGGACAATATGGATATATTGAAGTTACAACACATTGTATATCAAATGATTTATAATGCAAGAAGCATTTTTAGCTCTTCAACATGTTGAATTTCCATTTACTGGTGAAGTTATCAAAGAAAAATTAGAAAATATTATAAATGATTGGAATATAAATCATAAAGTATCTTTTATTACAACAGATAATGCTGGTAGCATGATTAAAGTTATTAGATTATTAGATGAGAAGTATGATATTAATAGAATTTCATGTGCTTCTTATACATTACAATTAGTTATAGGAAAAGCTTTAAATGTGAATCAAAATATTCAGATTTTTGTTTTAAGAGTTAAAAGATTAGTATACTTTTTTAGTTCACCTAAACAATTAATATTTTTAATAGCAATACAAGAAAATTTAATTATCCTAAAGTTTATAAAACAGTTAAAGATATTTTAACTAGATGGAATTCCTCATATTGTTCTTGGATAAGATTATTAGAATTAAAAAAAGCTTTAATTTATTTACCAAATAAATTAAAAGCTGATCATAATAAAGAAAACAAGAGTGATGGAAAAAAATTAGAAAAAATTATGTTAAATGAAAATGAATGGAATTTAATAAAAGATTTGGTTAAAATTTTAGAAAAATTTGAAATAGTTACCAAATTATTAGGAGGATCTAATTATATTACTATATTTTTGGTATATCCAATGATTTTAAGTTTAAAAAATCATATTAAAGAAATGTTAGATTTTTATCATGATAATCAAATGATGAAAATTGATAGATTTATTCTCTGATAATAATATAACAAATATTCAAAGAAAAATTTTAGAAGAATTTGATGAAATTTCTGATAATACAGCAGTTGAAATTATTAAAATTGATGAAAAAGGTCAAAAAAAAAATTATATATTTCCAAATTAATAGAAACAGATGTATTAATTATTTTAGTTATAAAAGTATTAGAAATAGCAATTAATAAATATTGGACTGTTTCTACAGAAGTTGGATTAATCTCTACTATATTAGATCCTCATACTAAAAAATTAAAAAAATTTACTGATAGTGAAAAATTAAAAGCAATCACATTACTTATTAATAAATATGAAATCTTCAAATTTAATAATAATAATAATGATAATAATGATTTGAAAATACAAAGTAATGTAGATTTATTATATAAAAATGATTCTAGTATAAATATGATACTTGGAGATGATAATGAAAGTTCTGATGAAAATGATAAAAATGAAGTTGATAATTACTTAAAAATGAAATCCAATAGAAAAATTATGCCTTTAATTTGGTGGGAAAATAACAAAACAAAATTTCCTTTTTTAAGTCAATTAGCTAAAGAATATTTAGAAATAACAGTAACATCAATTTCTAATGAATGTTTGTTTTCAGCTGTAGGTAATGTTATTTCTAGTAAAAGAAGTAATTTGAAGTCAGTTAAAGTAGAAAAAATATTTTTTTAAAAAGAAATGCAAATTTACTTCAAATTTATTAATTTAGTTGAATTTTGAATAAATAAAATTTTATTTTATATATTTTATTAAAATTTTTTATATTTTTAAATTATAATAAATTGAAATTATACTAATATAATTATTTGTAGTAATAAATTAAAATTTCTATTAAAAAACATCTAAAAAATAATACTATACATATAATTTATTTATTTATAGATTCATTTCTAAAAAAAGAAAAAAGAATTGGTAAACATCAAGAATTGAAATCCTAAAATGCTTAAAGATATATCTAATTATCTAAAAAATGAAAAATCAGTCCTAAAAAAGAAAATAAAAAGAATTATTAGAGAATTAAGAACCATCCTAAAGAAAAAGAACTGAAATACTTATATAATCTATCCAAGAAAATAAAAAATCTATTCTAAAAAAAAATAAAAGAATTATTAGTAGAACCTATTTGAAAAAAATCTAAAAAATCTAAAGACTTACTGATCTGATCATGTAAAAGATTCATTTCTAAAAAAAATAAAAGAATTATTAAATTAATAAAAATCTACTTTGAAAAAAAACAATAAAGAATTTATTAAAAGAAAAAAACTTACCAATTTGATCTTGTAAAGATCTATCTTAAAAAAATCAAAAAATAATTAATAAAAAATCAAGTAACTATTTCTATAAAATAAACATATAAAAAATACTACTGACAATATTCAGATACATTTTAAAAATATATGAAAAATGATTAGATATTAAATAATTTGAGATAAAAATTGATGTTAAAATAATTGATCATTTGAAATTTATCATAAAATAATATCAAAAATATTGATTTTTCAGAATATATCTTAAAAATAATATCTGAAATTTTGATTATTTAAACATATTCTAAAATCTATATTTAGAATTTTAATCATTTATAATTTATCTTAAAAATCAATATTAAGTAATATTATACAAAATTATTAAAAATTAAAACTTACTAAAATAAACTAACATAATTTATTAAACTATTAAAACTTAATGTAATTAATAAAATTAATGCAAAAAATGTTAAGAAATCTGCAATAATATAAATAAATAAAATAATTATTTTTAAATTAATTTTTTTTTTAAACTTTATATAAAATTGTATATAAAGCAATTGATTTTTAATAAATAATAATATTTTACTTATAACATATTCACACCTTTCATATTTTGAACTTAAAAAAATAATTTTAAATAAAATGAAATTTTATTTTGATTATATGATATGATAATATATAATAACAAATAATAATGACAAATTTTTATTTAGAAAAAAACAAAAATAAAAGTGAAAAAGGCAAAAGTATGATTGTTAGCTTTTGAAAAAAAATTAAATAAGTAAAAGACAAATAATAATAATATGCAAATTTTATTAAATAATATTAAAATTGAAAATATATAGAAATTTAAAAGAAAAGAAATATAAAAAGATGATGATTTATTTCAAATTATCAGCATTTAATAAATTGAGAATATATTAATAATTATTTGAAGATTCTTAACTAAAAAGCTTAGCTTTAAATTTTATTATAATCTTCTTAATGCTTTTTTTCTTAGAATATAAGTAATTCTTCTTTAAGCAGATGATATAATCTTTAAAGTTATTGAATTTTTTTTCTTGATGAATCATAAAAAAAGAAAAATCAGTTAATTTGGTTTTTAAATATCACATTCAAAGAAAAACTCAATAGTTTGATTTAAAGAAAATGATAATTATTTTCTTAATATTAAATTTTTTTGATATAAATTCTTTTTCTGATTTTCTTCTAAATGAAGATTATAATCAAAATAAAGAAAAGTGTATACATTATAATTGTAAAGTTAGGTATCTTATAACTTGCATATATCAGTTCATTAAAAAATCAGCTTAATGAGAAGTATAATTATTAAAAGATTTAATATAATATCGATATCTATTAATATATAAATTAACAATCTATTATATAATTGCAAGCATTTTTTTTTATTATATATATAATATAAACTAAAAATATATTCAATTTGATCAAATAATTCCAAATTTTCATATATTTTAACTTTTAATTTTATAAAAGAAATAATAATAAAATTATATATAAAATCAATAAAATTTACTTATAACAACAAAATAGTTATTATTTTATTATTTGGAAGTGTTTCCAGTAAAATCACATTACAGATCATATGATTTACTATGCTTTATGACTTGATTTTACTGGAAACATTCCTATTTAATATGTTTAATCAATAAGAACTAATAATTTTATTATTTTTTATTTTAAGATAACCATATTATTTACTTAATAAATTAAGAGTTTTTTAATTATAGTTTTAACAGAAGTTTTTAATAAATAATCTTATAATAAAAATAAAATAAATTAATACTTATAATACATTTTTTTTATATTAAGTAATTTAAAATAAAAATATCTAAATGCTTTTAATTCATATACATTTAATTTATATTTTGAATTGGGTGTATAAAAATTTTAAAAGAATTAGTATTATTAATAAAGTATCTATTTTGAAGAGAATCCAAAGACATACTTAATTTATTTAAAAAAATGAAGGATTTATTTCTTAAAAAAGTAAAAAAAAATTTAGTAAAATAAAAAAACTCATCTTTTAAAAAAACCTTAAAGAATCTATTAAAAGAAAGAAAACTTATCTATTTAAAAAAACAAAAGATTTATTTCTAAAAAAAAGAAATAAAAAGAAATTAATAAAAAAAACCCTCCTATCTTTTGAAAACCTTAAAAGAAACTTATCTTATCACAAAAGAAAATTCTTATAATTTTAAAAAAAAATTTTTTAAAGATTTTAAAATGAAATTTTTTTATAATTTTATTATAAATAACTAACCAAAAATAAATATTAAAAAATGAAAATTACAAAATATATATATTTTGATAAACAAAATCAAATTATGATTTTTGATATTTAAAATTAATTTTGATATTTGAAATGATTTTCGATATTTGAAATGGTTTTTAATTTAATTTCGATATTTGAAATGATTTTTAATATTTGAAATTAATTTTGATATTTGAAAAAATTTCAATATTTATTTGAATATTTTTTAAAAAATTTTCAAATATTTGAAATTTAATTATTTAATTTGAATTTCAAACGGAAACTCTCACAATACTACATATTGCAAAACTGTTGCAATACTATTTAATGTAAAAACATTCAAAATTCTACACGTTATAAAGCTTCAAAGTATTACGTATACATAAATTTTTTGATGGCCTCATAACCTTACATAATATTATGAAACGTAGGGATTATATAATACTTCGCTTTATTAAATTTACTGATGTGAGTTCTATAACAGTTTTAGAAGAGTTCTATAACACTAGTAAGAAGCTATCATGAAGCTATTATGACACTAAATTGGATCCTCAAATCACATACCCAAAAGATCAGCCAGAATTATATTATAAAGCTGGCAAAAATTAATTGCAAATTCACTGTACTACCTGTCGCTTCTTTTTTTACACCATTTCAGTATTTTAAAAGACAATCAAATATGCATAAATTCTCAATATAGAATTAGCAACCAAACAAGCATAGAGTATCAGTATTCTCAACATGGAACTAAGCATTCAAACAAGGATAAAAAGCCAATACCAATAATGTAGAATTTATAATGTAAATGAATTAGAAATAAGAAAAAAGCAGTCATCATTAGATCATGATATCACCATTAAATTAAAGCATTCCCAGCAATCATTAGACTATGAAATTACCATCATATTATACAGGAAACAATTGAATAATGTTATAAATGCAAAGAAGTTACCCATATGTAGATTATGAAGTTCTTATCAGATTATGAATAGTAGGTTATGAAGTTATTACCAGATTATGAAATTATATTATAAAATTACCACCATATTATGAAGTTACCGGTAGACTATGAAGTTACTATTATGTTATGAAGTTACCAGTAAACTATAAAGTTACCATTATATTATAAAATTACTGGCAGATTATAAAATTACTTTTATGATTTAACTCAAGTCACATGCAACTTAATTTTATAAAAAAAAATAATTAATAAATTTTTTTTATTCTTTAAAATCCAAAGTATTTTAATATCTATTAAAAAAAAAAATTTAAAAAAATAACTACAAGAAAGAAAAATAAAAAAAAATAAATATTAAAAAATAAAAAAATAAATTTACTTACTTATTACTAACAAAAATTACCTTTTGAATTTTTTTATAAAATTTGTTAAAATTTAATAATTCTTTAATTTTATTTAAGAATCTATCAAATTTGATGATTTTCTCATTATTTTAACAGACTTACTATATAAATCTGCTAATTTAATAATTCTCTTATTGTTTTGGTAAACTTACTATAAGAATCTACCAATTTGAAAATTTTTAAGAGAATTTATTATTTTATATAAGAATTTGCCAATTTAATGATTTTTTAAGAAAATTTGTTATTTTAGTAGATCTAAATTTGATTTTTAAAAAGGAAATTATTATTTTAGCAAATTCTTTTAATTAAAACCTGCTAAATTTGATAATTCTCTAAAAAAAATCAAAAATTATCAATTTTTAATATTTTATAAATTAAGATAATTTTTTAGTATTTTTAGCTTTTTTTTTTAATATAATTTTTAAAAAATTATAATAATTTAATTAGTAAATATTAAAAAAAATTAAATCTGATTTGATTTATACAAAAGTAATCTTTAACAGATTATTTAGTTAATAAAAAAAAAATGAAATTATAGCATTATATAATAATGCTAATCTAAATAAATTTATCACTTTTAGTTTACTTTTACTTTTACTTCAATTTTTATCTCAACCTCTTTTCTTACATCTTTACTTCTAATTTTACTTTTAAAGTAAATAAAAAACATAAACAAGTAATAATAATCTTATTAAAAATTTAGATTTAGGTTTTGTAATTTCTTTAAATATTAATAAAAATATAGAATATTAGTAACTATTTTATTAATAATTATTTAAAATAAATAATACAAAAAATAATTTATTTATTGATAAATAATGAATTATATTATATGTATTAAGTATAATTATAAAAGAATGTTTTCTTTAAAGAAAAAAAATCTATTATTTTAAAAAATCATTAAAATAAATTATATTTCAAATAAATTTAAAAATATTATTATAAATTTAAATACAAAAATTTATGAAATACATATATAATATATATAGGTTATATGATAATACAAGGATATAATAAATATAATTTACTTATAATTAAAGAAAAATATTATCTTGTAATCAAATTTATATAGAATTATATTATATGCAAGACCATTTGGGAGGTTTGCTAGGAAAATGAAACTCTGAAAAATTTTTATTGTATTTTAATTTTTGATAATATTATATTAAAATGCAACATACTATATATTAAAATTTTAATAAAAAATGCTCAGAGCCTTCTAGCAAACCTCACATTTTATTAATTTTGAAAAAATTAAAATAAAAGCAAATTTTTATACAAAATAATAAAGGATTTTATCAAAAAGTAGAAATAAAAAAAATACATTTTTAGGAAATATTAAAATTATAAAATATAAAACTTTTAACCATAAATTCTAAATTTATAATAGATGAAAATAATTTATCCTTTAAATAATGATATTTCAAATATAAAAATACAAGGTGTTTGTGATTTTAAAAGCTAAAACAATTTACATTTCAAATTAATGTTCATAATGATTATTTTTAAAAATAAAGTTATCCTATTTATATTTTTTTTTATAAATACAAATTTTGTTATAAATTATGATCTTATTTATTTATTTAAAAAATAAAAAATTAGTCTTTTAATTTTGTGATTTTAAAGTAAATCATGTAAATTTACTGATTAAAACCATAAAAAATTATTGCTCACATGTTAAGTTACACAAATTTTCTTAATTGATTTAATGATAAGAGGGGCCCTACCTTAATTTATATAGTAAGGAATTGGATACGTTATATTTATTATCCAATTATATTTTTGTACATTGTGTTACTAATGCTAAATTGCTAAACAAAAATTTTAAGCGACATAGAATTACATTGTTTCGTTTTTGTACAGTTTGAGCTTTACTGCGGATAAATTAAACAAGTAGTTTCGGACAAATAAAACGAAATAACTATTAAATAAAATGCAAAATAATATTTCATAAATTTCAATTCTGAGCACTTTCATTATTAACACGAACATTCCGTAACAATATAATATATATGTATCACAATGCCGCGTCCTCCAAGAACAATTATTAAAAAAAGTGTATTAGAATTTACAAAAGAGGGTAAATACATATTCACTTTTTTAATGAGAATTTTTTTTAATGATATAATTTTTATTTAAAATTTATAGAAAGGGACTTGGAAAAAAACACAGAAGTTTCAAAAGAAACAAGTCGTATAAATGATAAGCCAATATTTAAATTAAAACTGCCAACGGAATTAGTAAAAGACCTTGGAAAATCATCGGAAAGATTACTGAATATTTCTCCTATTCAATCCTCAATCAGACATTCTATTGAAATATTATCTTCTTCTGATGAAGAATATTTAATATATGATGATCATTCATCAACTACAGAAGTGGGATGTAATAGATCTCTATCTCCTACTAGAACTTTGACTTCGATGGAAGACAATAGGAAACCTTTATTCGAAGAAATTAGCCCGTTAGTAAAATCAAGGAACCTGTCTCAAGGGTATAATTTATCAACACTCGAAAGGATGAATACTCAGCCAGATGAGGAAGATAGTGATGATGATCCTTTTGGTTTCGTGAAGGCTGAAAAGAAGATAATGAAAAGGAATGGCAACATTAATCAAAAGATTTCGAATAATTCCAAAAAATCTGATCAATTTGAGAACGATTACTTTCAAAGTCAAATAATCAAAAAGATTAATGACACAGATTGTTATAATGACTTTCTTTTGGAACCCGAAATTGATATTGATAAACAAAATGAGACTCGACGAAAACAGAATAACGAAGAATCTAATATTTCAAGCGAGAATGAAAAAGATGAAAATGTCGATAAAGATCATAGCCAACCGAACCATTATGAGGATCATCTTTCAGCAGAAAATGTTAAAATATCAGTGAACCTTGCATCTATAAAAATTCAAAAAACGCCTTCAAATATTACAAAAACTGTTGACTTAATAGCTGCTGTTTTACCTCCCCGCCGTCAACGCTTCGAACGTGCGTTAAAAGGAATAATTCTAATTTTAATGATGCATTAAATTATTATTAATGACACGCTTTCATGAATATTTTTAGGCGATAATGAAGAAGTATTAAATAAAAAAGAAGAGAAGCCATCACCAAAAAAACAAAAAAGAAAAGCACACAATGAATATAAACCTAGGAAGGTTAAGAAGGTTACTCACATTTTTGAATCAACTGATGATGAATTTAATGATGGAGGATTTGATAATGTAAGTGAAAACTCTTTTTTTTTTTAAAAAAAATTAACTTGAAAAACTTACATTAATGATATCCAAGAAAACAAAACAAGCTCGCGCAAAACGTATCCAACACTTTGAAGAGATCGATGAGGTTGTATTGCCAATCGAGTAAGTTGTCGATTAACCAACCCCCAGAAAGTACACTTGAAAAAGGTGATGAATTCCTTTCATCGTCGCGATTGAAACATAGGATAGGATGATGGAAATTATATATATATTTAAAGTGGAAACAAAAAAAGTTAGTTAATTAGAGACGAGGGCGTTTATATGTTTGGGCAAATAATTAACAAAGTCTATCCGGCGATTAATCAAAAAATAAAATAATTCGATCAAAAAACCTTGTGCAATAAATTATCAATGAAAAGCTGTTACGTATATAATAATAAATAAATAATGATAATAAATAATGATAATGATAAAAACTTTGAACAATAAAACTGCGTTTGAAACTGGTTAAAGAAACTTGTATATGATATTTGAAATGAATAACTTTGGGCAAAATAGCAAATTGGTTTAAATCTCAAATTAGAAAACCTCAAAAAAAAAAAAAAAAAAAGAGGCATGATTAATTAAAAAATCGAAGATAAATATCAAATTATAAATAATTAATAAAAAGAAGAATATTAATGCTATTATTTTTATATTTTCTCGGAAAGGAATTTTTTTCTTTGTATTTTGAAAATTTTTTTTATAGAAAAAAAATAATTAATGCAAATCTATGACCTAATGAAAAAAAGAAAAAAATTTTTTTGGTGGTTTTTTTTTTTGCAAAAAAAAGTCTATAAAAAAATCAACCAAATAATACAATAGAATTTTCTTTTCTTTCTTTGGAGGAAAAAAAAAAAAAAAAAAAAGGAAAGAAAAAAGGAAAGAAAAAAGGAAAGAAAAAAGGTTTAATTAAAACAACAGGGAAGGAAAAAAATATATATATATCGAAAACGAAAAGCTTACACAAAAAAAAAATTGATAAAAAGAGGGGAAAGCTTTATAATTAGATACAAGAAAAACGAAATCAAATATATAAGAAAAATTTGGAATGATCAAAATAATTATATAATTTAGTAAATAGGGTGATCAAAAGAGATGAAAATATTAATGATCAAATAAATTAACCATTGAAACAAACTAAGTTTGATCACCGTATTTGACTAAAAAGAAAAAAAAACCCCTAAATGAAGAAAAAATGAAAGGGAAATGGGTAGGAAAAAATGAAAAATTAATATCTATAATGATTACTTAAGGACTATAAAAAACAGTCCAACAATTAAAATTTTTTTTAAGAGAAAAAATAAAACCCACATCCATTACAGTTACTTAAAATTATAAGATCACCCAAACAACCCAAAATAGACCAGCGGCTCATAATAAAACATGATAAGAAAATAATAATTTTTTTTAAAAAAAAAAGACCAACAAATCATATGATTATATAAAGAAAAATAGAACATAAATTTTTTAATAAAGAAGTTTCCAAAGACTGAATAACAAAGGGAGAGAGGAATTTTTTGGAATAAAAAATATATATTGCTACAAGAAAGAAAAAGGATGAAATCAAAAAAAAAAATAAAGGACATCCTCAAACCATAGATTCACCCAAATTTTCTTATACAACATTCCAAATACTAAGTAATTGAATAACTGAATGACTGAATAACTAAAGGAAAAAAAAAAGAAATATTTGATATTCCTCAGATGCAATGCATTTGAAAGGTTCTTACTAACCACTGTCCATTATTCATCTACTTCGTCCCCAACTTCATCGTCAACAATATCGATATTTCCAGTTTCTGAATCACCAGCATGAAGAACTCTAGCATCGGACTCGCCGTTGTTACGACCTTTGGTCTTTCCACCAGTACCATTACTTGAGCTAGCAGAAGAACCTCGCGGAGGATTACCACAACGATCTTTTCCGTAGTTGATACGGAATTTTTTATATTCTTCCTTCAACTTGATATTTTCGATGGCCTTCATAGCAGATGTGATCGAAGTAAAGTTGACAAATCCACAATTCTTCTCCTTAAGAATATTGACAAGTTCAATATCACCATATTCGGAAAAGTCTCTCTTAAGTTTCTCTTCACTGATATTATCATCTATTTGCCCCACATAAACATTACGGGAGGCGCTTTGAGTATTAACGGCTAATTGAATATATCCTGGTAAAGGTCCTGGATTTTTTCCCCAACCAATCTTAAGGCGACGATTTTTGACCATAACGCCTGTTTGTTGAGCCAAATACATAAAGCTATTTGCAGCACTAGGATCAATAAAAGTAATAAAAGCTATGTGCTTTTCCGGTATATAGCGAATTTGTTGGAGAATTCCACCTCGGATAACATTACAAATTTCTTCGCATGACGTATCCGGATGAATATTACCAAGATAAATCGTTCGATTACCAATGGTTGAACCAGAAGTAGCACTACCAGCCGCAGATGAAGCAGAAGAGAATAATGGACTAGTTGGACTTCTTAGCTCAGTACCATTATCAAGATGACTAGTGGCTGCGACGACCGCATTTTGATATGGATCAAAACCGAATCCCATAGCGGCATTACCGAAACTTTGAAAATTAAGAGCTCCTGTTGGGAATCCAGCATATTGAGCAGTCGTGCCATTGCCTAAATTGGGCCTCTGAGAACATCGATCTTTTCCATAATTTACTTTTTTATTTGAATATTTGGGTTCGGTTGGTAAGCTTTGTACAGCCTTCATGGCACTAGAAATAGTAAAAAAGTGAACAAAACCAATGTTCTTTTCTCTAACAATCTTAACTGTATCAATGTTGCCATATTTTGACAAATCTTCACGCAAAATACTTTCTGTTATAGTTTCATCTAGATTACCCAGATAAACATTACGTGTAGCATTTTGAGTAGAAACGGCAACTTGAACATTAACTGGTACCGGAGAAGCTTTACCCCATCCGACTTTCAATTCTTGTCCTTGGATAAGGATTTTACGAGTTGAAGCATCTTGATAAAATGCCATAGCCGCAGCGCCATCCATGAACGAAATAAAAGCACAACTTTTATCAGCAAGTACACGGACAGATTCTATTGGACCGACTCTAACTTGGTTAAGGATTTCATCAACTGGTACGTCTGGAGGAAGATTTCCGAGATAAACGGTTCGACCAGTTGCGTTTGTAGAGGGAGAAGCGACGGCGGTCTGTTGGTAGGAAGTTGGAAACTGTGCGGCAGAAAAAGCTCCAGAAAATTGAGGAACCATGCTGCTGACACTAGGAGTATATTGATTCATTGAGGTAGCGTATTGTGAGGCTTGGTGGTACCCGCTCATGCTTGCAAAGTGGCCGGCAGTATGACCCGGATGATGGTGAAAACCGGCCGCACCTTGAGAGTATGTAGGGTTACCCATCATCATTGCTGATGGACCAACAGGAGGAAAATGACTATATAAATCACTATTTGAGGATCCTTGTGCAAGGTCGCTTCTCATACCTCCACCCATAGAATAATTATTACCGCTATAAGCACTTTGTCCGAAACGTGGTTTTTTCTGGTTATTATCGTGACTTTGATTTCCGTAATCGTTAGGGCGTTTCATGTTTGATTTATCAGTATAACTTTCAGTCCCAAATTCTTCTGAATGGGAGAACAACATAAACACAAGTAATAACTGTTAAAGGTCGTATTGAAAAAAAAAAAAAAAAAAAAGAGACCGTCAATAAAATTGAGCTCGTATTCTCGAACTCTAATAAAATGGATAACCCCTAATATAAAGTTTCTTTTAATGAACCTAAGAAACGTTTGGGGATTCTTTTTTCGAAAAAAAAAAAATTTTTTTGATGTATATGTGATCAATCTGAAAGCCAGACGCTAATCTCAAAGCCCCTAAAAATTTTTTGTACATGTACTCCGTCATCAAACATTTTTTTCCCGCAGAATTTATTCCCCGCAGAATTTAATCATGTCAGATGACTCTTCAATTTGTCAGCACAAATGTGTACAAGTTCCATGATCCAAATGGAAAATGGTTTATTTTCGCGATTTATCATCCCAAAAAAGAAAATGTGAATTTTCAATTGGAAGTTCAATAAACATACACAACTACGTTACTATTACATTATTTACAAAAAAGATTTAAAAAAATTCAAAAATTAAGACGGATAAAAAATTAAATTATAATTTTTATTAAAAAAATAAAAATATTATTTATAAGCCAAAATAATAAAGTATTTTCGAAATTTACATTCTCATGGCAAGCAACGTCCCATAAATCTTGGGTATAAACAACATTCTTTTACTGTGTCACGATGTAATAACCAAGCTAAAAACCGTTCAACACCTAATCCAAATCCGCCATGCTCAGTCGTTCCATATTTTCGTTGATCTGTATACCAATAATATGGTGTAGGATCAATTCCTATTGTCAAATAAAGGGTAATTAGAAGATAATTTTTAAAGATAATAAATAAATCGAAGAAAAATCACATTACCTTCTCTTTTATATCCTTCTAATAATTCTGACATATTTGAAATTCTCATACTACCACCCACAATTTCTCCTACGCCGGGCATCAAAACGTCCACACTTTCCGTAACCCGCTTATCATCAGCACATCTTTTCATGTAAAATGCTTTGATTTCAGCGGGAAATCTACAAAGGAAAATTGGCTGGTTAATTCGATCTGTCATAGCTCGCTCAGGAGCTTCTGGAATATCTTCACCAAATTCATAAAAACTTCCATCTTCTTTTTTAATATCGTGATCTTTGAGATACTGAATCGCATCTTTATAGTCCATACGTAAGAAAGGACGTTTAGGAGGTACAAAATCTGGATGAAGTTGGTAAATTAATTTGCGAGTTGGTTCATGTGCGAGGACACGAGAAATTGTATCGCAAATAAGATCTTCCAAAGCATTTAATAGATCATCGAACGTAATAAAAACCATTTCGGCTTCTAAATGGGTATATCTTAATGTAATAATAAAGGATTAAATATTTTACGCAATTATATTAATTATATTTGTTTAAATATATGACTCACTCGGATAAATGACGACGGGTATGCGATCTCTCAGCACGATAAGATTCTGAAATACAATATACGTCTCCAAGTGATGGGAGACATGTCTCGAGATATAATTGAGAAGTTTGTGTAAGATATGCCTAAAAAACCCAATGATTTAAAATAAGATGATTGTATTATAAATAATGTTTTTAAAATTTTTTGTTGCTTTCCTACTTTTTCCCCGTAATAGTTCATTTCGAACAAAGTACTTCCACCCTCGACCTGAGTCTGAACCATGCAAGGAGCGTTAATCTCTGTAAATCCTTTAGAATCGAAATGATCGCGAAACGCTTTCATAATTGCAGATCGAACTTTTAACACAGTAGATGCAGTATCTCCTCGAATTACAAGATGACGTTGTTCATATAATACTGATGGATCGGCTTCAGCATTAAGCTTGTTGGCAAATGCATCATCGCCACCTGGTGCATTATGAATGACTTCCCAATAATCGGCAAGAAGCTCGTGGTTATCAGGAGCCTGGTAATTGAAATATATTAACGGAAAGAACCTTAAAATAACGCAAGACTTCAACGTGTAATTGTACCGTCTTGCCAGCAGGTAATTCGGATATCACGCCATAAATAGTAACTGTCGATTCGAGGGATAAAGTCAATGCATCATATGTATGACACTAAATATATAACTATTAGCAATAATTATGAAATTAAATTGAATATAAACTTCGAAACGAACCAATTTTCCGGTGAGAATACATTGAAGATATCCGGAACCATCTCTCAAAACTATAAATTTCATATCTTTTCCTTGTGTGCGAAGGCGATGAACCCATCCAGATACTTTAACGCGCTTTCCACGATTAGCAACTGAATTCATGATTTTTATCTATTAAATAAAATAAATAGATAAATAAATATATATGAATTTTTGAATAATAATATATTTTATTTCACCTTTATTGCCTGTGGAAGAGTAGAATCTTGTTCAAGAACAATACTTTTTGCTTCTTCCAATTTTCTTTCTTCTTCTTCTTTTTGAAGCTTTGCTTTTTCAACTTCAGCTTTCCTTTTTTCTTCTTCCTTCTTGGCTTTTTTTGCCAAGTCATCAACTCGTTTCTTGGCTTTTTTTAAGGCGGCACCTGATATATCTTTGTAACCTTCTTCAGAAGTTTTTTGAACTAGGATTTTTATACTGTCACCTTTCGTTTGAAGAGAGTGAACAGCTGTTTTATAAGGAGCATCCCGAGTTCCTGTTCCGGTTTCGTCAGAGCCTTGCACCTCGTCAATATATACAGTTTCGTCTAAATATTTAAAACAAATATCACTTGATATAGAATATTCGCAAATTTATCGAATGCAAAAAAACTTACTGTCATGTAACATTTCGCCCGATGAAAAATTTTAAATTATAAAAAATGATTTTGGAAAAACGCGATCTACTATTATAATGCACGTGACTTTGAACATCACTTTCCCATTCTTTATTTCTTAGGCTAAGGTGGTGGTCTAGTTAAGGTATTAGCTTGTATAAAAAAGTGCAATCCATACAGGCATGCGTTTATGAATAGTGAATATTCAAGATCTGTATAAATTAAGATTAGCAAGTTCCATATTGTCATCAAATTTTGAATTAAAGGAATACATATTAATAACATTACAGTTACTTTTTAATTTATTTCTGCTAAAAAAAATTTATCTAGTATAAATCAGAAATATTAAATATTAGAAAGAAATCTTTTAAAAATCTTATTTAATATTATATTGAAAATTCAATTTTTATTTTATATATTAGAATTTATAATTTTTTTATTTAACAAATATCTATTTATTATATTAAATTATTAATGATCTTATATTAATTACTTTTATAATTTTAATGAATAATTATTTATTTATTATACAGTGGTTGCAGAACCTGAACTAAAAATTTTTAAATTTAATTATTTTATACATAAATAACAAAAAATTAAAAACTTTGTTTTTAAATTTATTATATCCAGAAGGATATAAAACAAATATACTTTTATTTACTTAATAATCAAAAATTAAAAAAAATAAACATTTGATCAATTTTTACAAATTATTGCTTTTAATTATTTCTAATACAATGATATTAAATAAATTTTTCAAATAAAAAAATAAATCTAAAACTCCAAATTTTTTAAATTAAAAGTTTATTATTGGGTGTAACCTTTCTTTGCATTTATTACATTATTAATATGCTTAAGTATAATTTTATTAATTTGATAAGAAATGTAATATCTATATTAACCCAGATTTTTTGCATCATATCTCAAAGTTAGTCTTGTTTATGTTTTCCATAAATAATTATTTTAAAAATACCTATCAATCTCATTTCATAAATGTTCAATTAAGTTTAAATCCGGTAATTATAATAATCATTTGAGAATATTAATATTATCATTTTAAACCACTATTTAATTAAGTTATCTGTATGTTTAGGATCATTATCTTACTAAAATATAATATTATTTTTATCTAACTGATACTTATTATTGAATGGTTTCCAGAAGGTCTTCGTTTAAGATTTACTAATACAATTTATCATTCATAGTTCCATAAATTTGTATAATATTGCTAATTTCAAAAAAAAGAAATATTCACACATCATGATACAGCCTTCACTAAAGATAAGAACTGTAATTAAAATGTTGTAATTAGTTTTAACCTATATATGTTGCAATTAATTTTAGCTTATATTGCAACATGTTGTAAATTTGAAATTAATTGCTATATCATCTTTAGCCCTCACTAAACTTTACTGTAGAAATTATATATCAATCAGAAAGTGATTCATTTGGCCATTTTCAGCAGTACTTATATTTATCAGATCCAAATATCAAATTACTTTGCTTTATTTTTTAACTTTCCAATTCTTATATTTTTTAGCAAAATTTAAATGTATCTAATGATGCATTTTTTTAAATATAGCTTTTTATTTAATTCTTAAGAAAAGTCTATTTCTATGTAATATATGCCTTACAGTATTCATATCAATTTTACTATTAGTTTTTAAGCTTTTTTAAATTTCTATAGCATGTAATATTCATTAAACAAAAGCATATATAATGGTTTACAAAAGAAACACAAGTAGAGTTGCTTGCCTTTAAAAGCTTATAACTCACCAATTACGAATGCTAGAAATATAGTTTTATATTTGTTTTAAACCCTAAAACCTAGCTAATATTCAGTAAAAATTTAAAGTGCGATTATTAAGACCAATTTTGCGCAATTTAGCGATCTACATCAAACTTTCTTACTTAATAAAATTTAAGTGTAGAAAATATTTTTCAGTAGGCCAACTACTCAAAAACTGATACTATATTCAGATGTGATGATTCTAATAAGCTAAAATTCGTTAAAATCAGATCAGTTTTTTTTTTTTAGACGCGGTAATATAATTTTATTAATAATAAATTTAAAAATCAAATAATACAAAGTAAAAAGACTAAAGTATTATCTATATGATTCAACATAAACAAAATTATTGTCTAGAGACATTAAAAAACCTATAAAAGACCAGGTTCCTCCAAACCAGCCGGTTGTCTTGTCAAGTTCAAAAACAAATATATAAACATAAGTTCTATCATAACTATTCGCTAAAAGAAAAAGTTTGAAAATAAAGAAAAATTGAAAATAACTAGCTATTACCAATCCAAGAAGAGTGTCCAATCCCTACCATGAATTATAGAAAGTCTGACTAAATCAATTCAATTTGTAAAAATAAATTGGTTGGAAAAAGATGAGGAATTAATGTGTCAATTAAAAGTGAATGTAGAAGAGCAGTCGTATTTTCTTTTTTGTTTATCAGAGATGTATAGAGCTTTTTCTTTTTCAATCATGAGTTCACATCTAGGGAGCCAAATATCATGATGGATTCAGTTATAAAGGTACATGGTAGTGTTTGAAAGGATATTAAAAGTGGTTTTCTGTGAGTTTGAAATATATTGAATATGATTGAAAAGGCTTGAAGAAATAATGCCTTTAATTAGATCGATAAAGGTTAAGGAACTATTGTTAGAGACGATAGCCCAAAGTTCATCAGTGTTTAGATAGTAAATTAATGCGAAAGAAGAAGTAAAATGCAGTGTGGTGAGTTGATTATACATGAAGTCGAAATGGATCATTTTGGATATCCGAAATAGTCGAAATGGTCAAAATCATTTTGACCATTGGAGGCTAAAGTCGCAAAATAGTCAAAATAATGTCATATCACATGATTTTATATTTAGAAAAAACAAAAACAAAAGATGTACGATCTCAGTCAATATCGCACCGATTCATATAAAACAACTACCATTCGATTCCCCGAAACTAGGCGGATCCATTGAGCTAACATTCATTGATTTCGGATCATCCAATCACGAGATACTCGCAATTGTATTATCAGCCGAAATTATAAATCAATAAATTCTACTTTAAATAATGGAGTCTGGATTTAGAAATACAATCGCAAATATCTCGAGATGGGATGATCCAAATTCAATGAATAGTAGCTCATTGGATTCATCTAGTCGCAAGGAATCGAATGGTAGTTATTTCATACGAATCGGTGTGATAATGACCGAGATCGTACATCTTTTGTTTTTTTTGTTTTTTCTATATATAAAATATCATGTTGTTAAATGAAATAACTTTCGACCTAATGATTACATTTCGATGGAAATACGATCATTAGAACCGTCTCATC